>WEDG01003047.1:0-99754 GCA_017591395.1 Schistocephalus solidus
TCTTTAATGATTTTTGTATGTGGCATCCAAATCGATATGCGAAGATGCGCATCTCCCGGGTGCCCATCCTCCCTACAGTGTACACTGTTAAGGTCAACCTGTAAAATCAACGCCCTGTTTATTAATGACTTTCAACCCCTATAAATACTGTGAGACGTGGTACGATACTGAACTCCAACCATTGAAAGCTTATATTCTTTTGAAACATCAGGACAGTACACCTGTGGTTTCTGAGATTGCCTTTTCTTCTCATATATATCTATATAGAAACACGGTTTAATAAACAAACGCCAGTGATTAATGATTCTAGTATAACGTTCCCCGATTGACGGCGAAGACTCTTGTGGTCATGATAATTTGCTGCATACATTTTTAACTCCAACAGCATTGTCATCATGATCATTTGGGAGGGACTTTGAAGGGATGGACGTTTTCATGCAGTCTTCTATTTTATTAAGGGGACGCACACACGCGAAGTAGAACGCGGAAGCTATTCATGAAGCTGTTAATTCTGAGGAAAATAAAAAAGCCAACTCCACGAAAACGACACAAATCCTTGTATCGTTCTATAACCAAAAGGATTGGAATCTAGCGTTCCGCTCATCTAAAAGCTATTGCTTTCATAGATAAACTGGCTACCTTTTAGATTACAGTAGTACGATAATAATCGATATAATGGGACCGCAACATTGCACCGCGCTTGACCTTGAGCAAGTGTAAACAATTCGAGGACAATGATTGGGGTTATGGCACGGTCACTGGAAGTTTACGGTTCCTTTGCGGCAGTCCATCAGCAGCGCGTCCAGCCAAACATGCGATCGTCTTTCTTTGTCAGTCTCCGAATGGAATTTAAGGCGATTATTCTTCCGGTTCTCCTCCTTTTCGTGGCCTGTCAAACTGTGGTAAGGAGAATCCTTTCAACGAACCCTTTTATCGAATCTCATTGTTTCGGGTCTTAATTGAAACGATACATATCATGTCTAGATGGATCAAAACGGTTAATCTGCCTCAGAGCTGGCTCTAGATTCTAAAGCATTTACAACTAAGCCAACAGAATGTTCAATATGCTTTCCATTTTCAAGAATTAATCCTCAACGTTATTTAGAATTGACAGCTCTTTTATTTTTGTGTATAGCATCGAATGACCACGCAGGATTTGTCGCATCAGAATAACTTTACTCAAGTAGGGCGAAAGTGGGAAGGTTTGGTGGACGATGGGGTGTCTTTGTAAAATGCACGGTCTAAAAGTTGTCTTCATGAAACATAACCTCAAAAGGTAAATATAAGTAGAATGTTTACGATCTGCCGATAGAAGCAAGGAGGGAAATTCCAGAAAGAGTCACAAAAAGAGATACGATAACTGGAGCAGGAGTCAACTCCAATGATAGTGTTTTTTTGCTATTTTGTACATTTTCCAAAAGTGGCGTCTCGCTACTTTTTGCCTGGATGTGAATTTAAATCAATGAAAACCCTTCTATCGGGTTTTGATCACTCAGAACAGCCCCGAAAAAGTAAAAATTTGTTTCTCCATAGTCAGTTAATAATGCATCAGTAAACACGCTCTATTCCGACTTCCATGTCATAAAAGTATCTAAGTAATGCGTTTCCTGAGAACCGATGAGACCGTTGAGTGCAACCTGAATCCACACTATACCTATTTGGCATGACACTTGTAGATTTCATCAAAAAAAATTAGCTTTGCGGAATGCCTTTGACTAGGGCGATCTGTCTAGTTGGCAAGGATTAAGCGGACAGTTTGTAAAACTGAGTTTTCAGTGTTTTCACTAGGATTTGAGGTGACTGTGGTAATGAAACTACCCATGCTATATAAAAGACCCCACCCAGCTACGCGTATTCTTATTCAGTTGACACGCTCGATCGAAAGTGCGATATCTGGAAAAGATAGTTTCTAACTTATAGCGATTCGGGTGATAACTAACATTTTGGTAATTTTTTGAGTTGATCAGTCACAGCTCTCGCAGGCTGGTGGAGCTCATGAAATATCCACCAGTATCGTAAGGAGTGCGGTAAAGGTTTTCCGAAAACCGAGCTGATTAACTTCCAGCAGAATCCTACGTTAATTTACGCACATTCCACTGCAAGCAGCTTTTAAATTCACCCCAAAAATCATCCTTTCGGATAAAATCACTTGTTAGTGTGAAAGCAGGATTGCTGCAAATGTTTGGTAACCAACAACTCGGTTGGTTTTCTCTGAAACAACTGTCATGTAACTCATTTCGTGTAATCGACCTGCACGAACTAGCAGCATATCGAGCACTCATACTGGGAAACGTTATGGATTTGTCTTGAACAGCCTCATTCTTTCGAGTTTTTGGATCCCAGCTGGAATTCACGTGAAAGTTTTCAGGCCGAAAGTTTCGATCTCCCTCAAAAAGCCTATCAGGCATTCAGGATTGAGACGGTCTTTATGAGACACATGAATGTGATTCTGGGAGTAACTTCAAACATTACTTACAGCAAGTATATGCGAAGTATTTTTTTTCGTGAACAAATTTGAACAAGGCAATGGCGACAAAATAAGCAGCATTTAATGACGTCATAAAATTTTGTAACCTCTTATTCAACAGCATACGATCATTGCCTATTAATAATTCAGGATAAACTGTCCCATTATACATCGAGCCAGATGGATGAAACGTGATAGGTAAACAGAGCATAAACTTGGTGAGAGGGAAAAGAGGGGAATTATTATCTAAGCAAAGCAGTTCATGTTTCAATCAAAACGTGTCAAGCGTGATTAACACTGCAACGCACGGGAGGGGAAAGGGACTGAGAGGAGGGGTGTGGGAATGGAGCTTCGTCTATTATCAATCCTTACCACGGCAGTGCGAGGTTGATCACATGATCCAGTTGTTTACAGAGTTTTATGTTTTGTCTCCGTATGGCAGCTGAAGCCCAATTTTCGCCCGAAATAAATGCAGCCCTTGGGTCCATCATATGGCCCGTGTCGACCAGGTGCTTTGTCATTTAACGCCTGGGTATCTTATTTTCCGCCCTCAGCAGCCATTTCGGCATGTGTTCGGTTGACCGAGTTGCCAACTGCCTTTGTGTGCCCCCAGTGTATTTGCATTCGCTACTACATGCAAACTCATAAATACAAGTTGATGTGGCGTGCATAGGCAGAATGTCTTTGGTCGGTCTAACTGGAATAGCCTTGGTGGTGCTTACAAACAGCAACTTAGAGGCGGCGTACGTTCAATCGTGCATCGAAGTTGTCGCTTTACCACATGTGACACATCATCACTTTTGAAAGGGAGATAGATGCTCACTGACTTTCTTGGCATGGATATTTCGGAAGGACTTTCTTCTCTGAGATGGCGATACTTATCGAGGAATTGCCCCTGATAACTGTTTCAAGGAAAGACATTCTTCAGGAAACTGATCTCATTATCGATCTTATATGATGAACAAATTCTAGTGGCTCTAAGGAACAGGCACAAAACCAAATTTCGTTTTCTCCAAATTGGAACGAAACTGAGAAAATGCATGTATTGACCTTTCTAAGTAGTTGTTCTATAGATCGATCGTTAATTTGATGTTAGTGTGTGCCTTGTTCATGACCTTCGGTAGTAATTCTCCGTCTTTTGGGCTGTTGACAATGGCTAAAATGTCATCCACATATCGTCTATGGAATGTGGTTTGTTGCAAGTATTGACCTTATTTTTGCCCGAGGTTTGACCTGAAGAAGTCTGCTAGGACTGGCCCTATTGGACTGCTCATAGCTACACCGCCGATCTGTCGAGATAACCTGTCCGTTGAACAGGAACTTCACATTTTTTGTGCATATTTGCAGTAGTTCCCGGAGTTTGCGCTGGTTCCAGGCATGTATCGACCGCATGCTCCCAAATTATGTCAATGGTTTCATCCAATGGTACGTTTGTGAACAGGTTCTGCACGTTAAGTGGGTTCATGTGTTTATTAAGTACATTTTCATTCTTTCACTCATCTAAGATTGAGTTGTCTTTTGTAGTGTAAGTAGTAAGGTTACGTCTGACTGGTTCAATTTGTTGGACTAATCACTGGGAGAGTCTATGTTGTGGTGAATTACTCATTGATAAAAGTAGTCATAACGTTACTCCTTGCTTATGCAATTTTGGTAGCCCGTACAGCCTGGGACATGCAACCATGTTCTCGTCAATTATTTGCCTTTCAAGTAGCGATTCCACCTTTTTCCCAATGCGGTCTTCCAGTGCTTTTGGTTCTTCCATCCCATAGGTCTCAGAAGAAAATTTATTAGGGTCACTCAATACTACTTATGTAGTCAGTCTTGGTTAGAGTCACAACACCGCTTTCTTTGTTAGGTCTCGAGATAACGACATCAGTAGTTTTACATAGATCAGTTAGAGCCGAGAGATGCTGCTTCGTTAATAGTGAGTGACTGAATTCAAATGAACTCTGGAAAATGCGGCCCAACGATAAAACGAAACGGTTGTATCCCGTCTTTCACTCAGAGCAGATCTATCTCTTATTTTTCATTTGCGTTTGCATAAAACACATCCCATACTTGCAAACTAGACGGTGTACTGCAAAGGAATGCAAAAACGCGAACTGAATCACCCATGCACGATACGTAGAAATAAGCTGTTAACTAACATACTGTAGGGCCTCGCCGCTTCCGATTATTCGATAAAGTTGTCCAATATGACCAGAATGTCTGATCGCAATATGAGGAGAAGTGGGCTTCCAGTCATTGGCTTTTCCTGCAACCATCTCTGCTCGAATGACGGAGAACGTGATTTTTCTATGCGTCCTGTGAACTAGACATTAAATTTGCTTCCTGTCAACAGTAAACAGGACTCACGTCAGGCCCCTGGGCGTATGGCGACCTCAAATCCATCCTGCCTAGCAGATGTAGAAGTAGAAGTTAAAGAAGTAGAAGTAGAAGCAGACGTAGATGTAGAAGTAGAAGTAGATACACAAACCAAGAAGAGACGGAGACGATAGATTTTTGAATTTAAAGATAACCTCTTCAGTCAGCCATACACTAACCAACACCTGCAATAGGGTCCGGCAGTTCAGCCTTCGTGAATGGTGACATGCACTGTGGACCTTACAAAGGGAAAAAGTCCAACTACGCGTGCCACACGCGCGACTTGGTTTCTACCTCATGTAACAGAGCTTTTGAGAATGGTTTGGATCTCAAATGAGTGAGAATGCAGACTATCTAGGGATATACATACACACCTGCATAAACGAACCCCGATTAATTGGTGGGTAGCAACATCATACTGAACGTTTGTAAATGCCTTCCCGGCACTTAACATTTGTCGAGATCAATCAGAAGTCAATGGCATGCAACATGAATACACCAGCCAGTTTGGCTTCTTAGAGCAAACAGGCTGCAGATTTGTGGCCTGGTAGTTGATTGTCTGCCAGTAAGCCACACCCTCGTTTGCAATGGTTGTTTGCTCCAAAAGAAACTGCAGTTGCTTACCGGGAAAAAGTTGTGCTGTTGCTGACATTTCCAAGAACTGGGTCGCCCCCTCCATTTTCAAAGCACACAAGGCCGAAATTTGGTCAGAGTTTTAAATGACCGATCAAACTTGTCGATCTGCGACTGAGAATTTTCTTTCATTATCTCGTCCTTTTGCTGGATATTTATGAGGCTTCGCGGCCGCTGGCATTGCGCGTCCTCGCCTCGATGGACGATGCCTGTAACTCTGCCTGCCCTCCGAATGGTTTCTTCACGAGGCCATGGCTGTTCGGATTTCCTAGGTTCAATTTGACCACCTTTTCCTGGTCTTTATGAATGCAATGACGCAGGGCTCTATATGTCACAGGATGACTTAGATATCTGTTTGCAGAGTCGGCATCTGAAGACCAGGCCTCAAGTGTGAGTCATTCTGATTTTGAGGTGTCTACGGCCTAAGGTGATCGCAGACTGCAAACTCATATAGGAGAAAATGACCACACTTTTGACATCGAAATGACGACGCCTAACACCAGTGGCCGAAAAGCCCTACATACATTTGACAAAAGGTTGAAATACTAAAGTGAAAAAATCAATAATTCTCAGGTCAACTAGCTCGGTCAATCGTTTAAACTTCTGATCGCTTTTCGGTGTTAAACGCTTTGAAAATGGAGAGATGACCCAGCTCTTTGAAACCTCAGCAACAGGACAAGTCTATTTCCGGGAGAAGTTTCAGTTTCTGAAAGAAACTTCGCAAACCGGAAATAGACAGGTTAATTTAGCATAAGGTTTGAAGGTCGAAGCCCCATTTACAGCCAGTGAACGATATCATGAAATCTTAATCGAACTTTAGAAATGCGTTACTGATTAGGAAACACGACCTGAGTGCGTTTGTAAGAATGATTATCAAGCAACATAATCCCATGACATTGCGGATACGCCAGGATGCAGGCTTATGCATGCGCGTCTTTTCTGCTGCCTGTAAATACAGCACTGTAAAAAAACGACTAGTATATACCTTTGCATTTTGCTATTGATGTTCGATGCCCTTACAGATTCAAATATATTTTGTTGAAAATGCAAGCAAAATTTTTTATTTCATTCATTTGCTAATCAACCAAGCCCTATTCAAGTTTTTACTCAGATTGATGCCATCTTTCAGTTTACAAAGTTTAAAATGGTTTGATTTTTTAGATCGTACAAAGTTCATTCAAATTGCATCATATCTGTTCGTTTCTTAAGCATTCTATGAACTTTACGATATATTTCACATGCATTGTAAAAGTTTATGAACATTATATAATATCTTTTAAATGATATAGAGGAATATATGCTTTTCCTTATGCGAAAAGAATACAGTTTATATACTGAAAGCCCTAAAAGCAGCTTTAGCTCAAAATTATCCAGGAGTTAAAAAACGTTCCCAAAACCTGAATATAACTTTAATTCGAGCACAAAATTTGATGAATATGCCATTGGATATCAAATAAGCACGTGAAATAAAACTTTTACTTACGCTGTGTATAAACTATTTTGGAATTTATAAGGGCATCGAAAACCGATAGAAAAAGCGCATTTAACTTAAGTAGAAATGTTCATCAAGTGCGATTGCCTAGATGGCCAAAAAGTAGTGAATCTATCAGCCAACGTTATGGCGTGTCAAACCCTAAGGTAATGAATATTACACTCTAACCGTAGTATTCCTTCTTAGCGAAAACGCATTTCAAAATGTTATGAGATCGATCACTGATGGTAGACCATCTCATAGCGGCTAAGAATCGAGCATTTATGTGAATAAGGATTAGCGACACTGAAAGGGCCATTAATGGGCTCTTTTACATCATCAGTCAAAGTTATCCCAATGATGGACTGCGAACCCAAGTTCGAGTCCCTTGCGCTAAATAATCATCTTGTAACCTTCTGGGCGAGCTGGGAACTCTCACCTGCAAGGAAAATTAAAAATTTCCACGATAAATCAAACGTTTCCCATCTCATCGGACATAACACCGGACTGTGAACGCAGTACTTAGGGCGTTCCTTGATTAAAAAAAATGAATCAGGTTCGTGATTGGGGCATGTAGCCGAGGGTTTGGACATTATCGGTCGATAACGACAAAGAGACTAGAAAGTGTCGTTCAAGTGTTTCTATCTTCTTCCATGCAACTGTCCGAGTAGTCATGGTCAGTAGCTGGAAATATGTCAGTTAGACCAGAGAGCCGTGAGGATCGCAACCGAGTCATTTATTTTTGCAGAAAATATTTTTGACGCCATAATTCAGGCCTCAAATTAGGCTGAGCAGCATTGGGCCAAGAATCAGAAATGAAAGAATGAACCATTGCAATCACCGCTGAGCAATTATTAGAAGAAAAACAGATATCTTCGTCTAAGGTGAGGGCGCTCGCTGTAAATCAACTTGACCCAAAGACATTCCAAATTGCAGAAACTAGCGTGAAACGAACTTAAGCCTAGTTCATATAGTGGGACACGGGAATTTGACCTCTCCCAGTTCCCATGTGCAAGCCTGAACTCGAATCCTAATCCGAACAGTGGCTAGCATAACCCTAAAAATTACCTTAACCTTAACCACCCTAAAACCTAAAGCCAGGACACCTGTAATACGGGAGTCCGCATTTCCGTGTCGTGTCATTCATACTCAGGACAAATAGGCAACGCCAGCCCTTGGCAGTGGGAGAAAGGCTGGCGCCTTGATGAACTAGTTGTTTATTTTGAGGACGGTTCAGTTGCACGCATACAGGTCCGATTTACGCGGTGGCAATATTCCTCGTGCGTCACGTTCTCACAACACTGATGTCCACACCCTCGGATGCAGCGATAGTACGGTTGCCTAGGTGTGTTTATACAAACGATTGTGCCGTCGATGTGGCCTGGTTTCTCGCAAATTCTTCCGTAAGAGCTCTAGGCGCCCTCGCGACATCGGCGCTCTCAGGGAATGTTCCAGTTTTCACAAAATCGTGCAAACATCAACCTCCGAGAAGGCTTTCTCCTCAGACAATCCAACTAATCGGCAATCCGAAAATTGCTCCAAAAATGTGCATGACCTCCTGTCCATGTGAGCTTAGTAGGCGCTTGGCTTCATATTGTCCGTAAACGAATGTGAACACTTTTTGAGAGGTGTAAATACCAAAGGTCTGGTTGAATTCATGCAACTATAGGCTACGCGCTCCATTTGATCATCTGGTTGTAAAAAATATCCAAATTTTGGAGACACCGTGTCACCCTATGGAAATTTTTCTTCTTCTTTTTTCTTCTTCTTCTTCTTCCTATCGGTGAATTGAAGCGAATTCCACTTGGCGTTAAACAACTACACCTCATGCACTAAAAAAAGAAAAAAATTACATCGATTAAACGCAAGAAACTTTTGTAATAAGTGGTCGAATAAAACGCATTTGAATCTGTCCAGACTTCAAATAACACTAATTTTGGGGAGATATTTAATGAAAATGTTACTGTACCTAGACCGTACTTCTAAAAGGTGAGTCTGCTGATGTGGTACGAATATTTACGGTTTCAAACCTTGCGCCTTTTGAAAGAAAACTTTATTTGCTAATAAATGAAACACTACTTATAATAATTATTTTGCCTTTCCATTTATTTGGATTTCGTTCATTATTCGTTTGGTGTTTTTGTGGATGTGTTCACACTGATTTCAGATTGGTAAGTGATTTTTTGTTAATGTATGCATATTTAAGCTGTTCGATCAAAGAATACAAATGAACACACCCATACCCAAAATATTTCTCCATAATCGAATTCTTGGAAGTAATTTAGCCACAGGAGGTGGTTTCGTGAGTAGAAATTACAAAATTGCTCCTTCCCTTGACGTGGACCAGCCAGTTGAGGATAGTATAACGATCTGGTGACCTCCTTGGTGCAACTACAGTTATTTATCATCCAATGCCAATGATTAAAAATCGTGTATAAAGTCATCATCATGCAATCTACAGCTATTGGAGAAAATTTTGGTTGACGTAGGACGCTTGTACCTTCTAGCCTTTCTATTACCTATTATGCTGGCTTGCAAAAGACACCTTTATTAATAGGTGGAGTCTTATGGAAGTATTTCTCGATTGAATCGCGAAGAACCCAATGGTTTAGTTGAGTTGTCAGTTGAGGATGGATAATCGCCAGTTGCGACTCATCCCACGACTAACTTTTACAAATTTTTGGTGCTAGCGGGAAAAGTGTTTATTTTTGACGCCCTCCTTAAAAAAAGAAAAGCCACGAAGGATTACTTACATGGCCCCAAATCACCAAGTCATAAAGGTTGGTATTCGCATGGTTCCAAAAAATGGTACCTATTCCCGTTTCCGAACCCTTAACATAGCCCAAAACTTAAAACTAACCCTACCCTAAACCCCGTCCCTGTGGTTAACATTTACTCAAACTCTTACCCTAAAACTAAGCCCAGGTTAGCGCTAACCTTAATCATAACACTAAACCTAATCCTAAACTTAACCATAACCATGCGCGAAACCCTTTTTTCTCTGAAATTTGGCAGGAAGTAGCCTGCATTGCCGATGGTTAATTTTCTCTTGTCCTGCTTGGGGGGCCATATGAGTTATCCGAAAAATCGTACGCCAATTGGATGGGTTGGGGTCCCATCGCGTTTCGTAGGACATACGTTCTGGCAGTGCAATCGCTATCACCCATAAATCCTCTTCGTAAATATTATGGTTTACGAGACTCCCAGAAGCCGGGATTTAAGTACCCGAATACTGGTCATTGTTTGATTTCTTTACTAAAAACTGATACACTTCAAAACGCGAACTGCTAATTGCCCAGAATGTCTTCGGGAAAATATCATTTGCTACAACATGAAAAACTACGTTAGTGGGAATATTGCCTGACATTTGTCCAGTCTTAGAGGTGATGTGTGGCAAGGGATCATACTGATAGTATCTGGAATCATAAATGGGCAAGAAAGTAGTATACGACCCAACTCAGGGAACGAACGATAGATCAGTGAGTCAAACGGGACCGGTGGTAACAGGATCTTCATGGATAAAGCTAAATGAAGTAAAGGAGGGCGCCAATCGAATCGTAATCCTATCCATTGTTTTCTTTGCGGTTAGAATTCGTTGCTGCGACACATGTGCAGGTGCGGTGGTTTTACCCGACCAATGTACACGATATCATTCCTAGTTGACTAGACCCACTTTTATTCGGACCCTTAACGGGAGCAAGAATGCCGCCAGCTCTGCGTGATAATTCATTTTCAAAGGAAAACGGATGCATTTTGAAACTACTGCAGCTAGGTACAGCTTGGAAAGTTGTAATTCGACAAGTTACTTCGGTCCGCCTACGACCAACGAAATATTGAGTGAGCCTTCTAACCCTGCAACGACTATTAATCCTAAGGAGCCCAACGGAGCGTTATAGCTACGCTGGCATGTAGTACGGTCGCGTATTACACGCTGACGTCCCATTTGTTGCCTCAGTTGGGTCGCATATTGCGATCTAGCCCATATTTTTTCTCCTAATTTTTGCCCAATCTCTTAGCAACTTTCGACGAATGCACGCGCTCACTATAACTGCTGGGCCTGTTGACTCTTTCAGTAGCGGCGGCCTAATAGTCACCGTGTGGAAAGTAGCAATTTGACCCCATACTTCGGTCCTCCTAGCACCAACAAAATATTATGTAACCCTTATTACCCGCCAACGAATGCCGATCCTAACGAGCAGAGTGTATAGAGTTTGGGTTACGTTGGCATGTAGTACGGTCGCGTATTACACGCTGACCTGTCCTTCATTCCCCGATTTGGGTCACAACTTACGGTCTTGTCCTAAAATGATGCAGTAACACCGAGTTACTGCTCAGAAAGGTGCTACGTCTGGACATCCGAATTCGCTGTGATAGTATTATTGAAATACCACGTTTTAATTATCTCATGCAGCCATTTTCACTAGAGTTTAACAACAGGCTGATACAAATAAGGTTACTTAGAAAGTTACTAAAGAAATTGTTCAAACCAATTGCGTAAGCCAGCATTATAGAGATAGAAGAAAATAACCATACGCCATTTATCCGCACAGTGGCAAGTGATGCCGATAGCGCCTACTCCTGGTGAAGCTAGGTTGACAGTCTAGTAAATGTCCACCGGGCCCGTGGCCACGGTCAATGACCTGACGAGGTTTCACGCACGCGTCAATTTGACAGTTTACATTTGGCGACAGCCGAAATGGTCGCCGCCTACGGGGCTTCTAGGCAAGGTAGAATGCAATACAAAGTAAACACTGACTAAGACAGAAATAAATTACAGTGGTCATTTCTGGCTCCATGGCATGAGGGGCTCAACCTATTCCATACTACACGGCCCACGCTACATTGGAGATACCTTATTTTGTACTGATGGACGAACCCCGATCTCCCCGCTCCGATAGCAGTTTCAGCAGATAGACGGTCGATGATCACAAACACCACGCCGTAGGAAGATGATACCAAATTTTCAAGGCTTGCCCAACCTGGGGTGGGGTATGGCTGGCTGGTGACGAGGAATAAGCCAGAAATGGCCATTCCGGTTTCCCTCATCTTTGTGGGCTATGTTATTTTGCCTATAATACTGGCCACTGTGTGGCTGCAAACGGAGTCTAAGAGGGAGCCCAAAGGCACAACGGGCCGATTATGTTCCATGAAGTGATTGGTTATTGCCAACCTACCATCGTAATTAATTTTCCCACACCGGTTTAATTTATATTTGTTTTTTCATGCAAGTCTCTAGAAGAGGCCAGAAATGGGCAGCATCATTGCCTCGGGTAATTTCGCCGTCCCAGCGAAAAAAACAGTTTCCTCACATAGTATTACTGATCTTACTTCGTTCGCAGCTAGACAATATGCCTCATCGAATTACGCTTTCCAGGTTTGAAAAGTGTCTTGATCTCTGACGTTGTTAGTTCACGCCATTGTTTTGCATGTCACAGCCTCACACCTCTTAATTGGTTGCTTTATTGCATTCGCACTTAGTTTTAGGGACTATGCTATCACCCACGCCCAGCAATGTAGACCCACCATGAAATATCTGTTCAGAATAAAATTTAATTAGCTAGCCAAAATCTTACATTAACAGTTATAAACTCATCGGAAACTCGGGAGACCTTTAAACTAGTTTCAATGCACACAGTAAATCACGAAGTCTTTGTAGCGACCGCACCTGACAGGAATTGCATAACCACAAATCCTGATAGATACTTTGCACTTAAACCACACGAAGTGACAAGGGAAAACGAAACTAAGAAACTTCCTGTCCCCATGTAGAGTCTGATTGTTCGATTCTCAGCTCACGAAAGCTGATAAGGCACAAGGCGTTCCTTCTTATATCTGCCAGTAGTTTTTCCAGCATTCTGACTCGTACATATGTGTCTTCCATTGAGGGCTTTAAATTTAGCCTGAACTGGTTAGCATTCCACGCTTGGTGTTAACAGGTTCTCCAAAACTCTCCGCTGTCGTTAACCGTTGTTAAGTCAAAAACCCCGCACTCCTTCTATTTGTTGTGGAATAGAGTACTTCGTCAATTTATATAAAAGCTTGAATACAAAGTTCTGCGAATATTTCCATGCTGCGAGTGTAAAGAAAATTGGATATTAATACAGCTGCTCGATCGCTGGAAGGATTTATTTATTCGTCTGAGCTTTCAAACGCATACAGAGACAAACGTGACAACAAAAAATAAGTTTTGAGGGTTGGAGCCAATCAAATATCAGAAACACCGGTCTGGAGGTGGTTGCGCAGGTCTATGTATGCGGGCCCCGGATCGATATATCGATTGATTAAGTTCGCACCGGAGGCTCAGGTTTTATGAAATGCACTACTATCTTCGTGACTTGAAAGATAAATTCGTGACCCATTTCGTAGGGGGTGAGTAACTTCTTCTGATAATCCATCATCCTGTCTCACAGCCAGCTTATGATCCTATATGCGCGATCTGAGCATACGTTCAGGCTAGCCTATGTAATCATAAGGACATTTTAGGTAGGAGATACGCTACGCTACCCCAGCTTGCCCCTTAAGCTTGAGTCGGTATTTAATTTTCCTCACCCGGCTGCGCATGGTAGCTTTAGGTCCGTCTGCAATTCCATAAATGCATTCGGTCATTTCTAGGTCAGCCTGCACGGTTCAGCACCTTAATGCGTTCAAGCTTCAGTTCTTTGGAGCATTCAATATCTCGGAAACTGATACGGTTAGCCCAGAGGCCAACATCGAGTCGGTTCTTAACCACTCCCAGGAGCCTGCCGAGACACGTCAGTTCGACCGTCGTAATCCGACGATGTCATCCGTATGCTCCACAGAAGGATGGCGCAGAGACGGTGACTTGTGCGCAACTTAATTTTAAGTGATAGCAGACTTGCACTGTATCTACTGCACTCTATATTCCCTTACCCACCTGTATCCGGTGTCAAGGCATAGAAGAGAAGACCGGAGGTGAGATAGGGCACAGATAAATCATCTCTTACGGTGTGGGAGAGCGGGGTGCGGCATGAGCCTGCTCATACGCGTGCCCAATTTTGGAACAGTGAAGAAGGTGTGAAAGATGCCCGATGAAGAAACTGGTGATGCAGATAAACACCACGCTCACCGTTTCACGCAATAATGGAGCGATGACTAGAGCAGCGCAGCTGGCTATCAAACTGGCCATGGCAGGGTCTGACGAACTACCTGGTGGTTCACTGTGTTCCATCGTGTGGCACACCCATATTTATCCTGTCCAAATGGCTGTTCTGGCTTATTACATCCTACATCCTTAGCTGCCTTACGGCTGCTGGCGGGGCTAGCGAGTAAGCCCCAAGGCACAACGGGACGAGTGAGTCCTGTAACCGACCGGTGAGCGCCTACTTACCCTAGCTACTATTCCCGATCAAAACCGGCAAGACAACGAGCTCGTGGCGCAGTGGGTTGAGCGTTAGACTTCTGCCCGACAGGTCGCGAGTTCGAGCCTCGGGCGCTGCAGTGCCTGAGGTTGGGAATAGCTGGCATATATATATATATATATATATATATATATATATATATATCCATGCATTTATGCATATATTATCAGACGAAGTTCTTTGGAAATGAAAAAAGTGGAATTCGAAAGTTCCGGAACAGTTTATCCCACCTTGTCCTCAGAAATATCTGCAATACATAGAGACACTTGACTTCTGCGCGCTTATAATTAAAGATTCTATTGTGCTGAAGTTTGTGCTCATAGGTGTCCTCTATTTAATTGATCGGGATTGACTGCGTCCACCTACAATTTCCTTGAGAAATTTGCGCGTGTTAGCTAAAAAGAAATGCTTATTGATACATTTTGTCCATGATTCTATAAAGCCCAGTCTGTCACTTTCTCATCAAAATTTGCCGGAAATTACGTCTTTCAAAAGAGACTTTTCTTTCTATTGGCCTTGAGAGCTGCTTTTCATAAATAATATGTGCCGTTCGGAAATAATTTTACTTGGTCTCTTGCTTGTCAAATGAAAATATATTTGAACTTTGTAAAATATTTGCCTTTACAAAGAGGCAGAAGATGACTGCCGATAATGATATTTCAGTCGAAAATGTAGAGGTACATAAAAGTGGAATCTTCTGAATGTTCCACGTGGATGTGATTTGCATGAGAGAAGGATCACAGAACAGTTCAGTTTAGCTTTATTAAGGAAAGGTGTGTGAACGCCTTTCAATTTCCTATTGCTTAAAATAATGTCATAAAATAACAGCAACGATAGACAAATAACGTTGGAAAGACGCGTTACCATAGAATTTCCTGCAACAAGCAACTGATTGTGTCCATATATGCGTGGGTTGACGAAAATTACGAAGTTACCAAATTGCATTATTGAAATGCAGGAAGTAGTATGAAAATGGACCCCCAAACATCAGTGTGTCAAAACGTTACACGAAAACAAGCTCTCCGATCACTAACGGAACTCTCTCGTCCCGTTCTGCCCCGGGGCTCTCACTCTCGAGACTCCGCCAGCAGCCACAGAGCAGATCAGTCTCCCTTGTCTTTGTCGACATTGTTTCTCCAACAAGTTCTGCCTCTGGGATTGTTATTTCGTGAGTTAAACCGACAAAGGGGCTAGACAAACCCTCAGTCTAAGTCAACTTGTGGAGATTCGATTGTCGACAAGTCGAAAGTTCCCGAATCAGACGACAGAACAGCTGCATCGTAAGCAGCTGCAGCCAACGCTCTCTCCGGACAGGTCACAGCCGAAGTGCACCCGCTTGAGCGTCATCCGGTTGCAGCCAATCGATGAAAAAATAAATATTACTTGGCTTCATGGCATTGATGGATGCCGTCTCACGCGCGTACACAGTGCTTGACGGGCGAAGGCGACATGAGTCAGCAGTGGCGTGGACGACTCTGATAACGGGCAGTTACAAGCTAACAGGAGAAACGAACTGATTTACTAACAGGCAACTTTGTTTAGGCAATCCCTTGCCTACCAGTCATTTTTCCATGTGTTTCGCACGTTTTTTAGCGCATAATGTAAATTAGTTTTTTTCCTCTTGCGAGCGAGCGCTGCCGGGCTTTGGTGTCAGTAAAGAGATGCGTCAACAAAAACATTTACTTTTTGAATATTCGTCAATCCGGAGACGTAAACATGGCAGGGTCACATGCCTCTGAACCAAAGTGTTTGACAGAGCAAGACTAGGCGTGAATTTCAAGCTCCTGTGACCAAAAAGATCTGGTTATGTTCGTTTTTATGCGAAGCACCCGGACGTTAGTAATTACTATTATTTGCCTGGTGGCCACGGAGAGGGGGAGGAGTTGGTTAACGTCCTTTCGTTCCTCCGAGATTTCTGCTTCATCAGACAGCATAATTTTGATTGGGACCTGTCGGTAAATGTTGTCCCTATCAAATATGTTGCTTTAAGGGAATCTGTTTTTCTAACTTTACCTCTTTTTTCATTTGGTAGCCCTTTCCTAACAACACATTATATAAAGGTGTTCCGCAGAGATTTTTGTACCCCTAAGGTCGTTTAGGTGAAATGGCTCTCCCACAAACAAAATTATTTATCACACTGGCATCAAAAGTTTTACGCCGTACTTCTGGATAGTATAACCGCTGGGTTTTGGGATAAATGACTTCTAGTCCTGGGCAAATTATAACACAGTGAATTCCTCTATTTTCATTACAGAGGATTTTTATGTGTGCGTTTTCACTAGAAGTCCCTGACAGACAAGTCAACGCAACCCTTTACTTGGTTTCAAAGCTCTTGTCAGATGAGTAAGTAGGACCACTTCGTTCTTATACAGATAGATTCAGTGATTGGTTAGGCGCTCATACGTTGGCCATGTTTATTTACTTACTCTTATAAATGATCATCAGTACGGCCAGTGGTCTCAAATGCACCCAGGATCGAGTAGGGACCAATTTGGAGGCCCTACAATGCACAAGTCACGTTGATGCTAATTCCGACATCACTACCACATGGGGTTCATGCATCCCTGTTCGTGATTTTGTACCATTTATTTTCCGATTAAGTACACTCTCTTCAACTGCAATGTAGTCGGAAGACGATTGATTTCATATCCACGTCAGCAGGATGGCAGTGGAGTTTTCGGTTAGAATACAACAGCCCGTTCACAATGTGACCTTGATGGCGTTCTCAGTGATGTACCCCGATCCATAAGTACGGAGCAGGTCGCGTGTAGCGCGCGTAGACGGGCCTTTTGCTTTGTCAGCCACTGCACCCTCACCGTCCTCCGGTCATCTTGATTTTCTCCTCCCATCGGAGATAGGCGGGTGATGGAAGAGAGGGCGTGATAGCTGCGGCGAAAGTCACCGTTCTGCATGAGACACAATGTGGATGTCGTCGTCCAAGAAGTTTGGATTATCACCTGTAAACACTATCGAATTTGCCTGAAAAATAGCTGCAAAATCTTTCCTTGATTTCAGGTCGGATAGGGAGGAAAGAAATAGATATCAAAACATCCTATTGCATTCACCAAAGACCATTCACTAACCAAGTTATGTAGATGCATGAAGAATATGTAATCGCCTCCTATATAAAGCATAATGAGATACTGCATTTAGGGGAGTGCTACAGTCCTATTCCATTCTTTGTCTCCCAGTTCACACCAGATTTCGTTGTTGCGTATTAACACAGACAGTTAGATCTTTACTTGTGGGCATCGCAACTGGAGGAAAGAAATCCGTAACGATTGCTTCCTACAAAGCAGTAAACTCTCAATATCAAAATTCTGGTCAAGTAATGTGTATCAGCTATTGGATTAAAACTTTGTTCGGCCATCTAACGGCCGCTAGTAGCCACAACGTCTGACTAAGAGGCTACTGAAGGAAGTCAAACAATTGGACGGTCCAGGTGTGGAAGTGTAAATTGAAGATTCTGCAGTAGAAGGAAATATAACGTAGAACAGTCGAAAGGAGAGGACTGGATGGTTGGAAGGTACGACACATGGCTAAAGCGTTTGTCCTTTCGGTTGTCACTTAGAGTCGTTATAAAGAATTGGATGGTGTGCGAGAGTAAAAATGTGCCCGACGAATGGAAGGCGTACGTTCGTCTGCTGTCCGAAGGGTATGCGAACAATACGGTCAACTGTCTAAAATACTTTGTGAATCCAACCACTGGAAGACACAAAAACGTCATCGAAGACTACTGGAGTCCGGGGGACACCTATCCCAAATGCCCCACCGCTTTTGCCATCACCCTTATCATCAGTTGACTCACGTTTCACACCCGGACAGTCCGTTGGTAATTACGAAAACTCCGAACTAGGAAGCTACGGGCTCACGCCATATAAGATTAAGAGCGGCTTTTATATGGTTGGAATTCAGGTTTTATTGTTTAGGAACCCAGTTTAAGTTTTTTTTGTGGTAAACAAAACTGTTGTCTCATACTAAGCTGCGTTCTCTTAAACTGTTTTTTTTTATTCCACCTTTCTTTAGGTTGCGGCCGATTTCGAGAACAGTGGCACCGTGACAGTCGTATACAGCATCAGTAGCACTCGCAAAGATACTTCATATTCTGGAGAAGAAAGCAGTGACGGGGAGACTAAGGCGATCACAAACCCGGACACAGTTCAGCCTGGGGATACTGCGGGGGCCTCAACTTCAGTCCCCAAGCTGGGGGATCTTGGAGAATCTGAGAGTGTCACCCCAACGGAAACCAGTCTGCAGAGTACTGCAGTCCACCCATGGTCTTCAGTGGATAAGGAGGTTTTGCTGGATGCCTCCGATTTGGATGCTCCTCTGGCAAGGACCGAGTCGACTGTCCTACAGAACTCTGTTACGGCTTTGGCCACAGCCCCCTCCACAACGCCGACAGTGACGACTTCAAGTTCGAGCACGGTAGATGACCTTGAGGCTCTTACGGAGGCGCCATTGGGCCTTTCGAACCTGAGCACACTATACTCAGAGGATGGATCGCGGGATGTTGAAGGTAAGCCATACAGTGGCAGACGGAAGTCTTGTTGTGCCACGTGGTTAATCACGAAGCAGGTCAGCAGACAAAACAAACAGCCTGAATGTACATTAAGCGCAGATGACCATGTTAAAATTCGTGAGGGACGTATTCATTAAGTGTAGTATATACAGAGGCCTATGGCATATTGGTGATTGGTAACTACCATGAAACAGGTGTCTGCGTCTAGCCTTTTGCACCCTCTCGGTCGATACCCATGATCAGTACTTCATGGAGCTCCCTTGTACCTTATGGAGTGAGGTAGATAAAAATTGTATCTCCAGTAGCAAGCTGGTGGGTGAACAGAATGGGATCGAGCCATGCCTACTTAACATATACATAACATCTATGACATAACTTGTCGCAGACTTGATTCCATCTAAAAGGAATATTGAAAAGGAATGTTTTCTCCGTTTTTCCTATGTGGCACCATAACATTTATGCAGGCGTCATGGAAAAAAGAAAAAAATGTTTACACATCATATTTTTATATATTGATTAACGAGTTTGATGCAGACAGATGATCAATTAACCTACTGCATAGGTCTGGGCTTAAGATTATATTTTCTGTCACATTTTAGTCAAGTGACCGTTTGTTTTATTTTGGAAGTGTGCCAAAAAGTTTTTATTGATTCATCGTGAGGCTGGGTGCATATTTTGCACTTGCTTACTCTGAACTGAGTCGTAAAAACCTGAAACACAGTTAAAAAGATGCAATCACCTGTTCGAGACTCTTTTGGCTATCGACCGAATGTCACTGTTAATTTCAAGGACTCAGACGATTTTCAGGTGGCTCAAAAGACCGTAGGCTCAAAGAAACTGCAGCCTGTCTAAACATGGCAACAGTGATTTGCTTTTTAACTTGAGAGAATATATGACTAATATTTCGCGATTTATTTTAAAAAAAACTTTCATACAACCTAATGCAGGCGAATAATGCCAAGAGATTTAACCAAAAACACTAAACTTTAAGTATTAGTAGTATCGATCTATAACCTAACTTTATAATCAGTACGTTAGACTTCTTTTGGAACTAAATCGATTTCGAAGGCTTGTTACGCCTACTCTGAAAACCGTATAACCCTGCCAAACAGGATTTGTTGCCTGTAAAATATATCAGACCTCGCATTTCCTGTGAGATCAGGAAAGCAATTTTTAACTTCGGAGGGTGGGATCTTAGTGGATATTCTCTTCTACCTCTTTCATCTAAGCAAGTCAAAAAAATCCCCCTTGACATCTATGCAATTTTTTTGCTCTTGTGACTTATGCAAACAGTCATATGGGCTTGCAGTTAAAATTACTAGCGACTGGACCGAAGTGCCTGAGCCTAACTTTTTAAATTTTCAGTACGCTGCAAGATCATCCCAGATATTGCACCCTGTACACAAGCGGTTCGCGGGGTCCATTGGTACTTCGATTCCATTGAACAGCGTTGCCTTTCAACCACAGACTGTATATCCAATGAGAATAACTTTAGTAGTGAGGAGGAGTGCATGGTGGCATGCCACCATAAAATACGTAAGTTTATTTCACTACAGCAACCTATATATATATATAAATACGGCCGTATGCATTTTCTTTCCATTCAGTTTCCTCAATTCTCCTCAGTTTCGGTTACTTGACATATATATATATATATATATATATATATATATATATATATATATATATATATATATATATATATGTCACTGCACAAGGCATATGACGTACTGATGATCGGTAATGACCGTGAAACAGCTGTCTACGTCTTGCCTGTTGCACCTATAGCAACATACCTATAATATATATATATAGGTATATGCCTGTTCGTGAAATTTGCCACCCATACGGAGCTTGTTTTCTTCGGAAAGCCAACAAATCGGTGTGCGCCTTTTCCTATTTGAATAAATACCCGATCTGCAGCGACAGAGAATGACAGGTGGTGAGGCACTGATGAACTTCGGTTCGATGAAGTGCTTATGACCCATCTGCTAAACACAGTGTGTGGACTGTCTGCGCCGTACTCGAGCGCATGTGTGTGTTTCCAGTCCCAGCTGGTAGTCAGGGTTATGCTTGGCTGAATGAAGGCAGAATAATCCCGAAACAGACTGTATCAATCTACTCATATTATTGGTCGTCTCTCCTCTCTGATTTGAATATATATGTACGTGTTTGTGAGGTGTTGAGGGTACTAGTTAGGAGTAGCAACACACAGGTAGCGTTTGGTCGCTCGGTTTGTCTCGTGCCTCCACACCCGGTATGTCTGACTCCCGAACTTCCCACCTCCCCCCTCTCAAAAAGGTCATATGGTGGGGGCGACAGCAACCCCGTAGGCGGTCTAAGCTAACTCGGGTCGCTCTCACACTAAAACAAAACCGTGAACCATATGTAATTCAGCAGCCCTCTGGGATGTCTGAGCAGCCCTATTTAGGGACGGCACTGCTTGTCTCCTCGCGGAGGAAGGGACTAGAAAAGGTGCCCTAAAAATGCTGGTTATCACGTCTTCTGCAGCCAGCCGCGGCTTGCAGATCACAAAATACGCGGTCTTAAACTCAAACAAACAACAATACCTCCCGGCCCCATCCCCCTCGACATACCCTCCAGGCTGCTGGGGTGAGTCCGCTCACACTAGCAACTGGAATGTTTGTTCCCTTTTAGAAACTCCGAGGAAAAATCGGCCGTAACGGAGGACAGCGCTAGACGCTCGGGAACTGTCGCGCTACAAGATGAACATTTTTGCTCTCAGCGAGACCGGATTCTCTAAGCAGGGTCAGCTGGAAGAGGTGGGTAACGGCTTCACATTCTTCTGTAGCGGCCGACCAAATGCAGAGTGACGAGATGCTAGTGTCACCTTTGCCATCCGAAATGACATCGTACGACATCTGCTCTGTCTGCCGAGGATATCAATGATCACCTGATGAACCTCTACCTGCCTCTTCGGGGAGACCAGTTCGCCGCCATCATTAGCGCCTCCGCCTCCCCCCCCCCCCCCCCCCCAAATTACGAGCTCAGATGCGGTGAAGGACAAATTCTACGACGACCCGCACGCCCTTCTGGGGACTGTGCCGAATGATGACAAGTTAATTGTCCTTGGTGACTTCAACGCCCGCGTCGGGACGGACCACGGTCCCCACGGTCTCGGTAGCTGTAACGATAAGGGCCTCCTTTTTCTGCGAACCTGTGCGGAACACCGTCTCCTGCAGACCAACACCTTCTTCCGCCTTCCGACGCGGGAGAAGGCCACGTGGATGCACCCTCGGTTGCGGCACTGGCAGCTGCTGGACTATGTTCTCATTCGGAGGCAAGATCGACAGTACTTCGTGGTAACCTAGGTGACCCACGATATAGATGCCTAGATGGATCAATGCCTCGTCATCTCGAAAATTAGGCTTCGACTTCAATCCCAACGAAGGCCCCAAGGAAAGTGACCGCCAGGTACCCTGAATAATCATTTGTTAAATTTTTCTGGCCGACCAGCATGCTTCAGATGATAACGCCACCGTAGAGACGCGATGGTGTTATTAACGTCATTAAGTCAACCGCCCTCAAATTCCTCGGACGCGCATGCCGTCAACACCAGGCTGGTTTGATGACAATGATGCTGATATCATCAACCTACTCGCGAAGAATCGACTAAACGAAGCCTCCATGGACCTTTGGACTGACACCACCAAAGCAGCCTTCTTCAGATGCTGCCACCGTGTACAGTATCGGCTGTGGGAGATGCAGGATACCTGGATAGTCCTCAAGGCTGAGGAAATCCAGGGAGAGGCTGACCGCAATTAAGTGAAAAACTTCTTCAAAGACATCAAGGCAATCTTTGGTCTCTGTATCAAGGGAACTGCACCACTGCTCAGCTCTGGCGGCACAGCACTGCTGACAGAGTAATCGCAAATTCTGAAGCGCTGGGCCAAGCCCTTCAGAAGTGTTCTTAATTGCTCATTAACCACTTCCGATGCTGCCATTGGACAGCTTGCTCAAGTAGACACGAACAATGACCTGAATCTACCGCCTTCCCTTACAGAAATCATCCAGGCCGTGCAGCAGATTTCCAGCGGTAAAGCACCGGGATCCGATGTAATCCCACCGGAAGTCTACAAGCACGGCGGGCCCCGGCTGATTAGAGAACTCACAACACTCCTCCAGTAGATGTGGCGCTAAGAATAAGTTCCTCAGGGTTTCAAAGACGCGAACATCGTCTAAATCTAAAAGTGGAAGGGGAACCGGCAACTCTGTGATCATCACAGAGGCATCTCGTTGCTCAACATCGCCGGGAAGATCTTCGCCCGTTTCCTTCTCAATCGTCTGAACGGTCACTTAGAGCAGGGACTGCTCCCGGAAAGCCAATGTGGCTTCCGCCGACACCGCGGAACAAGCGAAATGATCTTTGCCCGCGCCAGCTACAAGAGAAGTGTCAGGAGATGCGAACGCACATTTACACTACCTTCGTGGATCTGACAGAATCCTTTGACACGGGGAATCGTGACGGACTGTGGAAAGTCATGCAGAAATTTGGCTGCCCCGAGCGGTTCACACACATGGCGCGTCAACTTCACGACGGGATGATATCGCGCGTCACTGACAACGGGACGGTATCCGAAGCATTCGCAGTGACCAACGGAGTGAAGTAAAGCTGCGTATTGGCTCCCACCCTGTTCAGTCTCATGTTTTCGGCTATGCTGATGGACGCCTACCGCAATGAGCCGCCCACGATCACTGACACCATCCTCCCTCCTCCACACCCCTGCGTCGATCATGGCGATTAACACAACTTGCCCCACTTCCACCACCTCAGTGGCCACCTCTGACTGCCTTCCACCTGCTACCTGCCCCCCTCACCACCACCGCCCCCAGTACCAGCGATGGGAACTCGGTACTAACCTATCTTCATTGCAATCGCACATGCATTTCACACATCGGCCTGGTCAGTCACTTGCGAATCCATCGCACAGAGACTGGCGAACTATTACCTCCAGCACCAAGACACAGCAAAGATCGCCGCCTCCAATGTCCTCACTGCATGGACCTGCTCGGTTACATGCGTATCCACGAAAGCGAATCCACCGTAATGCCAACAAACATTGCGCACCCATCAAGACTTCCCATAGTCTTCCCATGAGCATGAATACCAGTACCAGCAGCAGAGCCCCGCAGACTCAGCACCTCCCGATTTATCACCGCACACGCATTTCACGCATCGAACTGATCGGTCACTTGCGAGTCCATCGCACAGAACCCGGCGAACCAGTGCCAGAAGAACCAACATACACCCGCCGCACCCGATTCAGCAGTCTGCATTGCTCACACACATTCACACACCACAAAGGCCTATTAGGTCACCTGTGTCGCCATGAAAACCTGCGGTTGAAAACTGCCGGCTATACCACAACACTACATCTCTCCTCATTAGCCTCTGCACCTCATCTGATCACACTTATCACTACAAAAAAACATGCTATCAGTCTGCATAATTGATTGAGAGGCAAGTATGATACTCGGCTCTTGCTCCGTGTGACTCCTCTGATGCATGTGTGGCCTGAGCTTGAGAATAACACGGGGCGATAAGCGACGCGAGTTGGAAGGTCGCCAACTGACAATTACACTCAGACCTCGCAGTCAGTCCGATGTGTGTTGCGTGGAGTGGCTGACTGGTAGTCTGAGAGTCAGGCTGCGATGGATCCTTCTTAACGTGACCTCTGGCTATCTCAAACATGTAAGATGTAAGCCATTCAACCCCTATTGTGTGAAATCCTGGTGCTTGTGTTTGGGGGGCCAGGTCATGTACGAAGTACACGTAGACAAAGTTACCAGCAGCTGTGCTGACTTCCGCATCAGACAACTGACCGGCTCGGACAGTGGGTTGACTGTGGATGTGGAAAAGAGAGTGAGGTAGGCGGCTCAGCGCATGTTCCTCAATATAAACAAGCTGACGCGCTTGAAACTATCACGGTGCGTTAAGAACTGTGGCTTGGAAGGTTGCCAACTGACGGGAACACTCGGACGGCGTGGTCAGCCCAATGTGTTTTGTGTGAAGTGGCTGACTGGCTGACTGAGAGCCAGGCTGCAATGGCTCCTTCTTAATGTAGCCTTTATGGCACTCCCACTCCGTGGGATCCGAGCCAGGTGTGGTGGTACGCCCAGGGGGGGGCTCCGGCCGCGCCAGCCACCTGCGCCCTCACCCATCTCCGGTCTTCTTGACTCTGTCAGGACACTGGGCTCAGGTGTGGTAGTAGGAGAGAGTATATATATATATATATATATATATATGGATATATGAGAAAATACGGACCCCAGGTGTTGAAATGGAAGGAGAAGATAAGGCGATCTCTGGGGTAGAAGGTATACTTGTCTGACGTTTCACACTCATACTCGAGCGCATCATCGGAGATAGAGAATAGGGGGAACTACATGGTTTAAAAAGGGGGTCTTTCGTGCTCACTTGCGGTTGGTCCAGCTGCCTCGTTTCTCATTGGTCCTCCCCTCGTGCGCCAATGGTGCTTGACGGCCCTCATAGGGCACTGGTA
This sequence comes from Schistocephalus solidus, assembly GCA_017591395.1. Classification (NCBI taxonomy): domain Eukaryota; kingdom Metazoa; phylum Platyhelminthes; class Cestoda; order Diphyllobothriidea; family Diphyllobothriidae; genus Schistocephalus; species Schistocephalus solidus. Next base: position 25,361 of record WEDG01003047.1, read on the forward strand.
GGTCAATGCTGCGGTTGATAGAGTTGGCGTCTGAGTGCCAAGCTTCCATGACTTCTCTCAACAGTCTGTTTTCGGCTCGGCCGAGCACTTGAGCCCCGTCAAAAATCGAACCGGTGGTTGTTTTTCTAGACTATGCATGGCGACGTGTGATCGAATATCCTTTCGCCTTACGGCCAAAGTGTGCTCGTGCATGCGCGTACTCAGTCGTTTGTCGGTCATGCCGCAGTAGTTGGCCGGGCAGTCTAGACAGTTGACACGGTAAATAACGCCTGAGGTGTCTGCGGGTGGTAGTCGGCCCTTTGGTTGCATGACTAATCGACGGATGGTGGCCTCCGGTCGGTGTCCAACGCCCACGTTTAGCGGTCTTAACACGCGCTCAGTGGCTTCTGAGACGTTCCTCACATAGGGCAAAGACATGGAAGGTTTCAGGTCTTTGTTTAGGCTCACCTTCGGTCTTTGTATGCCTTTGGTATAAGCATTTGTTTACTAAGCTGCGTGGATATCCACTGGCGAGAAAGAGGGGCCATGAGGGGTTTACGTTCTCGCAGCTTCTCAGCCCTGTGCTGCAGTGTGTCTGGATGCGGCGAAAAAGCGATCGGACGCAACTGCGTTTATGCGACAAGGGGTGATTGCTGTTGTAGTGAAGAATTTTTCTCCGTGTTTGTCGCTTTTTCGAAACACGCCAGTCTGGAGGGTTCCGTCCTCCTGCCTTGATATCTGAACATCGAGAAAAGGGAGCATTCCATCCTCTTCTTCCTCCATTGTGAATTGAATCTGTGGGAAAATCGAGTTCAGATCCCTTTTGAAATTCTCTTTGGCTTCTCGGTGTATGATAACAAAGGTGTCATCTACGTAGCGCATCCAGAATGTCGGCTTGTAGATCTGGAAGACCTGAGTTTCCAGTTCTTGCAGGATGGCCTCCGCAAGGTAGCCGGAGATCGGTGATCCCATCGGGGTTCCCTGGATTTGCTCATAAACATAGCCGTTAAACGTGAAGTACGTGCGAAGGCAGTAGTCCAGTAACTCCATTGCGTGTTCCCTTTTAAAAGGTTTTCCTTCATCGTTGTACCTTCTGTCCAGAAGGTCATCGATGACTCTCATGGCCAATTCTTTTGGGATGGATGTGAATAGGGAGACGACGTCAAAGGACACCATTATCTCGTCGGGGGTGATTGTGATGCCTCGGAGTTTTTCTAGGAAGTTCGTTGAGGATACGGCTGTGTGTTCTGAGCCGTCTACCAGCTTCTTCAAATGCTTAGCGAGCCATTTAGCCAGTCCGTAGGTAGGCGTGCCTTTCAGCGCCACGATGGGCCGTAGGGGAACATTCGGCTTGTGGATTTTTGGCAAACCGTAGAACCGCGCTAAGGCGGCATCCTGTGGTTTCATTTGTCTCCAATCGTTTTCGGATATTGCCTTTTGGCTCCTCATTAGATTCAGACTCTTATTGATTTTTCCTACCAGTGTTTTCATAGGGTCAGATTCGACGACCTTATATGACTGACTGTCTATAGCAGGGAAAACACCATTAAGACTTTCATGCAGTCGTTCCACTTCGCAGTTGTTAATGACCACGAAGGTATCATCTACGTAGCGAAGCCACATTTTCGGCCCGAGGTTTTGAATCACAGCTTCTTCTAGCCGAGCTAGTCTTACAACGTCTAGAAGAAGCTGTGATTCAAAACCCGGCCGAAAATGTGGCTTCGCTACGTAGATGATACCTTCGTGGTCATTAACAACTGCGAAGTGGAACGACTGCATGAAAGTCTTAATGGTGTTTTCCCTGCTATACAATTCACCCACGAAGGAGCAACAGGCGACATCCTCCCGTTTCTCGACGTCATGGTGCAAAGATTGAGTGATGGCCAGCTCGCAACCAGCGTCCACAGAAAAGACTCAAATGCCGAAATAATCCTGAACTATGGGAGCAATCATCCTGCTGCCCACAAACGAAGCTGCGTTCGAGATCTTTTTCACCGCGCCTCCCGGTATTGTAACAGCGAGTATCTACTTAAAAAAGAACTTGCCTATTTATACAAACTATTCCGATCTAACGGATATCCGATGAGCTTCGTGAAAAACTGTCTCCGAAGTCACAGGCAACCACAATATCAAAGCTCTAATGGAGAAGTAGTAACGAGAAAATTCGTTTCATTGCCATACATGCAGGGCATTTCGGAAACGATCGCCCGACAACTAGACCGATTTGGTATCTGCATCGCTCACAAGCCAGCGTCCTCCCTGCGGGCAGCACTATCACGTGTTAAAGATCCCGTACCCAAAGAGCAACAAACCAATGTTATTTACCGCATTCCATGTGCGAATTGCTCTTGCGCTTATGTAGGCCATACAGGCCGACGACTCGGGACCCGCATAAATGAACACAAACTGGCCATCCGCCGACGCGATCCCTTGTCTCTCGTGTTTGCGCACGCCGTTGATTGCGACCACCGCTTCAATTGGGAGGGAACGGAAGTGGTCGCCATGGCTAGCACCAAACAGGCACGCGAATTCCTCGAAGCTTGGCACTCCGGCACAAATAGTATCAACCGCCACGTCGATCTGGATGCGCATTACGAAGGTCTGCGTGCACGGTCCACGGACTTGCGCCCACCTTAAAATCAACATTTGCTTATCCGTGCCCAGCCAAGTGTATCCTCGCTGACTCTGCATCTCCCGCCACTTGACTTGCTATCATAACTCTAGCACCCCTCCCCTTAAATGCGACAGCTATCGTAACAGGATTAACGGCCCCCAAACCCCCCATGGCGTCAGTCTGTCGATGTAACCTCTCGGCCCCTAAACCCTCCAGCGTGACAATCCCAACTCTTACTTCTCATTTCGTCTGACGACGGGTTGGTGTAACCAGCTTGAAAATTCACGAGTAAACCTCGATTTTCCGACGAGCCTTCTTTCTTCATATATATATATATATATATATATATATATATATGAGTGTACAGTAAAATAGAGATATATACGAAGATTCACATTTCCTGTAAGCAAAAAATTTAACTAATTTCTTTCGTTTATATTAGCCATCAAAGCCTGTTTGGACCCACCGGAGGCCGGATTCGCACACTGCCACTTCAATTCCGCAATCAAGCCAACCTCGTCCGCCAGAAAATTGGTCTTCTTCGATAAAGTTCTGGAGAAGTGTCGCTGGTTCATGTTTATGGGCTGTGGGGGTTCCGAGAACCAGTTTTCTTCAGTAGAGAAGTGTCAGACGGCTTGTGAGACACCATTGGTCATCCAGAGGATTCGGCAGAGTAAGTTTCTCCAGGCAAGGCTGTTTTCCTAATTCTTGTCCTTCTAAATTTACCCACCATCTGACGACGTCGATTGGCTGAAAAGTTTTGCGAGCTTAAAAAGTTGAATACCACACAAACATCACTTGGTGTTTTCTATATATTTCTAAAGGCAAATATGATGGTATGAAAATCCAAATAAGGAAACTCTCATAAAGGATATGAAGGTACATTCATCTGCTACCAGTATTCGAAAGTCAACTACGAAAAATTCTTGTAACTGAGCTACCTGGTTCAGAGAGCACAAACTGTAAACTTGATAAATTTCGGCAAAAATTGTGTCTGTTGCCAATCTCTTTATTTAGAAGTAACCAGCCATAAGTACCACCACGACATCCGAACCTAACACATTTCCTAAAACATATTCCCATCCACAATATTCGCGTCATATAACATACTACTCCCTATTTGTGAGTAATATTATTTTAAAATTGTTGTCCGATGCCCTGCAGTGTGTCGGGGAGATAACCCTTTGTCCAACGTCCATTATATGTCAGCCTTTTTTAATTTACAGTGTCATTGACATCAATAGGGAGCTCAAAGGCTTCGCCCTTTATTTCCCTTAATAAAACTGAACTGAACTGAACTGATTCTTTTACTAGATGCTCTGAACCTCTGCCGTTTACCGCACACTGTGCTATCACGGACCCGGTCCGTTGTTTGCGTAGACATTGGCCAGCGCGTATCTCGATGGCACTTCGATGAATCAACAGGACGATGTCAGGAATTCGGCTATGATCATTGTTCAGGCACTGCAAATAACTTTCTGACAAAGTCGGATTGTGAAAAATTCTGTGGAGGCAGTCCCCTCACCAATGATGGTACGTCCCACCCACTCTATTTTAAGTCTAACATTATACAAAAAGGTTGCCTTTCTTATCTGACCGAATAACAATTGTCTATCTTTTGCGTGCTTTCTTAGACTACATAAGTGCACTGGTTTCCAAAATATGAACGTCCAAAGCTGAACACAAATGACATAAATATGACGAGCTATCGGTTGTCACAAAGCCTACCAATCTTTAGGAACTGTGTTCTGATGTTACATTATGTCTACTCGAACGTTTTAAACAGAAAGTAAGATTTTGACTTTTTCAGTGTTTTCCAAACCACATTAGGTCATCTAGCATCCTGTGTGCAGAACAGTAATAAAGGACACCTCATAAATTAACTTCAGATTATGACGAGTGCAGATAACGGCATATATATATATATATATATATATATATATATATATATATATATATATATATATATATATATATTATGATAGCAAATAAAGCAAAAATGCGTCCCCGGGCATAAATCAGGAGAAGAGGCGATCACGGGAACAATAGGTTTAATATCCTGACGTTTCAAAATCAAACAAGATTCCATTGTCGGAGGTAGGTTCAGTACGGCGCCTCACAGTATTTATGGGTTCTGAACATGCTGGCTCTATAGCTATTCGTGCAGGATGCACTGCAGGGGGGTTGGGGAGTTAGTTGCTGTCCTGCTGATCATTAATTTTTATTCTCCCCCGCCTCGCCTGGGGGCTGTGTCGGGATGGCAAGTGTCATTGACCTCGTCTGCATTGCCCGCGTTTGGTGTACCGGACCCGCATGTCTGTTGCTCGTCCCTCGTTTGAATCTGTCCGTGCACGTCTCATCGGTGGTTGCTGAGTCATTGCCGGTGTCTCCGTTCCTATCGGTTTGGAGACGCTCATCATCGGTTTTCGTGCGCAAACTAAGTTCACGTGCGTCCACGTTCATGCCTGGCCAGAGGTCTTGCTGGTTTGCGTTCTCCACGGTTATCCCCTCGAATGTGTTGGTGCGTGGCCTAGGTTCACTCAGGCATGTGTTCTGGCTCGTTATGCGGTTGCTTGCGACCGCGAACAGTCGGACTTCTTGCCTGCGATTCTGTTGATTGAGCCGCACTCGTAAGGCCTGGTAGGCCGCCGGGAGAATCGTACAACGGTTAATGGAAGAAGGTACGGTGTGCCAGGCTTCGAGCGTTTCTCTGACTGTTTGGTCGATACCTCGGCCTAGGATTTCGGCGTCCTGGAAATAAAAAGTGTGTCCAGAGGCTGCACAGTGTTCCGCCACCAACGAGAGCTGATCCATCCTTCTTACGGCCCTTGCGTGCTCACTCATGCGGGTCTGTAGTCGCTTACCGGTCTCTCCGACATAGTTCGCCTCACAGGAACCCTACTGAACACGATAGACAACGTTCGCCGTTTCGCCGCGTGACAGGGGGGCCTTGGGTCTCATTACCAGACGTCTTATTGTCGCCTCAGGTTTGTGGGCGACGCCGATCCCCAGTGGTTGTAAGAGACGAGCAACAGCTTCAGATACGTTCTCGATATATGGTATTGCCCGCCACACTTTCGGTGGTTCTATCACTGGTCTTATAACTTGCCTCGGTTGTCTGCTGCGTTCTATGAAGCTACGAGGATAACCGTTGGAGATGAACATTCGTTGAAGATAATGGAGCTCAGCTGCTTTGTCGCCTTTCTAGCTACAGTGAGTTTCCGCCCGTTTGTAAAGCGTCCGTACGCAGCTACGTTTGTGGCACAATAGGTGGTTACTTTGGTAACTGAGGACCTGACGCGTGTAAGTGGCCTTTCTATATACCGTTGTCCTTAGGCTGCCGTCGGTCTTACGGTGGACCAGGACGTCTAAGAACGCCATTTGACTGTTGGCCTCAGCCTCCATCGTAAACTGAATGTCCGGATAGATAGAGTTCAGGAGTGCGTGAACTTCGGTGACCATTTCGCGCTTGAGAACGACGAAAGTATCGTCCACATACCGCACGCAAAATATTGGTCTGTGTGTCGTGAACACTCGTGTCTCCAACTTTTGAAGGACCGCCTCAGCAATGAAACCAGACAGCGGCGAACCCATCGGAGTCCCCTTGATCTGTTCGTAGACCGTGCCCTCAAAGGTGAAGTAGGTTCTGAGGCAGAAAGTGAGCAGCTGGATGAGGTGTGCTCGTTTAGGCTTATTGATTACCTCGTCATAACGGTTCTCAAGCAAGTCATTGACAGTTTCAATTGCAAGGCTCTGAGGAATTGAGGTGAAAAGTGAGGTAACATCAAATGATACCATGACTTCGTCTGCCTTAAGGTTTAAACCACGGAGTCTTTCCAAGAAATGGGCGGCTGAACGTACCGCTGTATCAGAGTCTGGTGTAAGGCACTTCAGACGTCGGAACAGCCATTTGGCCAGATTGAATGTGGGTGTTCCACGCAGGGATATGATGGGTCGAAGTGGAGCACCATGTTTGTGTACTTTGGGCAGCCCATAGAATCTCGCCATGGCCGAATCTGTAGGTTTTATTGTCAGTCGTTCAGCTTTAGAGATGGCTCCGTTACTCTGCAAACTAGCGAGCATCCCGTTGATTTTTGCCACAAGCTTCTTTATAGGATCTCCATCGCACCTGTGGTAGGCATGACGGTCATCGAGTAGAGCGTTGGCCTTCCGGAGGTATTCCGACTTATCGAGTACTACTGTGGAACGTCCCTTGTCGGCTGGCAGTATCACGATGCTCCTGTCAGCGTTCAGTGTCCTGAGGGCATCCTGCTCCATTCTTGGAATAGCTGCACGTGGTTTGTGTGTCAACAGTAAGGACGTAACTTGTTGTCTGATGAATACTGTGAGGCGCCGTACTGAACCTACCTCCAACGATGGAATCTTGTTTGATTTTGAAACGTCAGGATATTAAACCTATTGTTCCCGTGATCGCCTCTTCTTCTGATATATATATATATATATATGTTGAATAGTTGAGGTTGTATGCATTCCGAGATGATAAATGAAGAAACAAGGCTCGTCGGAAAATCAAGGTTTACTCGTGAATTTTCAAGCTGGTTACACCAACCCTTCGTCAGACGAAATGAGAAGTAAGAGTTGGGAATATCACGCTGGAGGGTTTAGTGGCAGAGAGGTTACATCGACAGACTGACGCCATGGGGGGTTTGGGGGGCCGTGAATCCTGTAACGATAGCTGTCGCATGTAAGAGGAGGGGTGCTAGAGTTATGATAACAAGTCAAGTGGCGGGAGATGCAGAGCCAGCGAGGTTACACTTGGCTGGGAACAGATAAGCAGATGTTGATTTTAAGGTGGGTGCAAGTCAGTGGACCGTGCACGCAGACCTTCGTAATGTGCATCCAGATCGACGTGGCGGTTGATAATGTTTGTGCCGGAGTGTCAAGATTCAAGGAATTCGCGTGACTGTTTGGTGCTAGCCATGGCGAACACTTCAGTTCCCTCCCAATTGAAGCGGTGATTGCAATCAACGGCGTGCGCGAACACGAGAGACAAGGGATTGCGTCGGCGGATGGCCAGTTTTTGTTCATTTATGCGGGTCCGAGTCGTCGGCCTGTATGGCCTACATAAGCGCAAGAGCAATTCGCACATGGAATGCGGTAAATAACATTGGTTTGTTGCTCTTTGGGTACGGGATCTTTAACACGTGATAGTGCTGCCCGCAGGGAGGACGCTAGCTTGTGAGCGATGCAGATACCAAATCGGTCTAATTGTCGGGCGATTGTTTCCAAAATGCCTTGCATGTATGGCAATGAAACGAATTTCCTCGGTACTACTTCTCCATTAGAGCTCTGATATTGTGGTTGCCTGTGACTTCGGAGACAGTTTTTCACGAAGCTCATCGGATATCCGTTAGATCGGAATAGTTTGTATAAATAGGCAAGTTCTTTTTTAAGTAGATACTCGCTGTTACAGTACCGGAAGGCGCTGTGAAAAAGATCTCGAGACAACTGAGCCGTGAGTTTAATCAAACTTGGGTCAAGTTACCTGCCCAGCCTACTACAACGTATGGAATCCACAAATTCTGATACAATAAGCTGACTGCCCAAGCAGAATTTCCTAAGCAATCCATCTAGAATTCACCAGATGACTACCAGGCTGGAAGTATGACGATGTTTTGTCATCCCGCAGCGTCCGTAGTGACCCGCTTTCCGCCTTGTCTGGAGGATATTTGCTGTCGTAGCCGATTTCTGTTTTGTCACGTCGAAAGAGACGGTCGTCTCGTCCTCCGCAAGTTGAATACCTTGCAGCTTCTGTGTAAATTGTTCAGCCGAATGGATAGTTGTCTCAGAACCTTTAGTTAGAAATTTCAGGTGCTGAAAAAACCACTTGGTTGACCCAAACGTTGGTATGCCTCTCAGAGGAACGATCGGCCGTAGTGGTGTTCCTATTTTATGGACCTTGGGGAGGCTACAGAACCTCGCAATCACCGTATCCTTCGATTTCATCTGTTGCCAGTCAAACTGTGCTATAGCCTTTGATTTCCGAAGGCTTGCCAGGTCGTTGGTGATTTGGCTTATTAGTGCCTTCGTCAAGTCATGTTAACGATCAATGTGGGCAGTTCTATCGCTGAGACAACTATCCATTCGGCTGAACAATTCACACAGAAGCTGCAAGGTATTCAACTTGCGGAGGACGAGACGACAGTCTCTTTCGACGTGACGTACTGTTCACCTCGATCCCACAACACCTCGAAGTTGAAACCATCCAAACCCTGCTGGAAGGCGCTATAATGAAACAGACAACAAATTCAAGATAAGGCCCCTTATTGAACTCCTGAAATACTGTTTTATGAACAAGTCAAAGGTACACCGATGGGGTCGCCAATGTCCAGTCTGATAGCTGAGACGGTATTGCAACGACTGGAAGCACTGGCTTTGATCACTATCGACCACGGTTAAGGGTACAGTAAGTTGAAGACACTTTTGTTATCATCAACTGGGACAGGATTAGACAGTTCACGCAACAGCTTAACTCGATCTTTCCGGACATCCAGTTCACAACGGAGGGAGAAGAAGACTCACAGTTGCCATTTATCGACGTGCTGATATACTGCAAAGGCGATGGGGAACTGAAAACAACGGTTTATAGGCAGGCGAAGACAACCTCCCGTATTCTAAGTTGCCACAGCAACTGTCCCCTTTTGCACAAACACAGCTGTGTGGGAACACTCTACCACCGGGTAGAAACGCATTGCACGGAGACGGACGACAAGAAGCCTAAAGGTTCAGTTTCTACAGAAACGCTTCACAGGCAGTTTTATCAAAAAAATGCAGGCGAGAGGTCAGAGAAAAAAACCGAAATGTTGGCGCGCAATACTATATATTGCTGGCGTGTCCGAGGAGTTCGCCAGACTGATGAGCGAATTTGGAGTTGGCTTCGCTCACAGACCAGAAGCCACAATCCGTCGGCAACTCACAAACCTTAAGGAGCCTATTCCAATCACTCAGAAACCCTGGGTAATTGATAGTTTTAGTCAAGCCAACTACGTTGGTAAAACCGGTAAATGGTTGTATGAACACAAGCTGGCTGTGAGAGGGTTAGATGAACTTTCATAAGGAGCCGCCCACGCGTTCTCGCCAGGGCACAGTTTTGACTTTCAGTGCTTGAGAATCTTGGGTCAGTCGAACGATCAGGTTTCGAGCCTACTACAGGAAGCACGGCATTCAACCGTAGACTTGATCAATAGACACATCAATTCGCCAGCTGCTTATCGAGCACTGCGTGATCAAATCAATGGCTCACCTGACGGTCATTCTCGGCGGAGGTGAGCTAAAAATGCGTTGACTTGTACAATTCTCTTATCCCTTGACGATGGGTTCACCTGAGTCTGAAACGTCGGATAAATAAACGACTTGTCCCAGAGATCGCTCTTCTGTCTTCTTCTATTCAATATCCTGGGCCTCGCATGTTTGCCACCACTTGGAATATATATATATATATATATATATATATATATATATATGGGTTCGAATCACAGGTGTTCCACACTTGGGATTGGGTATGACTGGCTGATGACGGCTAATAAGCCAGAAATGGCCATTCTGGTCTCCCTTGTCTTTGTCGGTTACACATTAGCAATATGTTGATAATGTGGAACCGACAAAGACAAGGGAGACCGGAATGGCCATTTCTGGCTTATTAGCCGTCATCACCCTCATCACCAGTGAGCCACACACTATCATCATATTCCCGATCGCAACCTTCAAAGCAGCGAGCCCGTGGCTTAATGGTAGAGCGTTCGACTCAAATACTAAAAGTCGCGGGTTGTAATCCCAGGTGTTCCACACTTGGGATTATGTATAACTCGCTGATGACGGCTAATAAGCCAGAAATGGCCATTCCGGTCTCCCTTGTCTTTGTCGGTTCCACATTATCAACATATGCTACACGTCGCTATTCGACTGCCTGTGAGTACTCTAGTCTGAGTTCCAGGGCACAACGGAACATAAATGTTCCTTAAGCAGATCGGTGAGCCATACATTATCATATATATATATATATATATATATATATATATATATATATATATATATATATATTAATATGCGTAAAGATTCGAGGTCCCGTTATCTTATCGCGTTCATCATCTCCTGAAGAAGACGAAGAAGATGAGGGGGCGAGTTCATGGACCAAATTGTATTTGTACTGACGTTTCGAAAGCCTTCTCGCTTCCATCATCAGAGTAAAGTGCTTGCTGCTCCTGGTGGTCTTGAGTTAGTCAGTCTTGCCGCGTGCCTCGTATTATATCCATGGTGGACGCGTGAATTTTGACCTGCCCGATTGCCGCTGACTTTCATTAGACCTCCCCGAGGCTGAACGCTGGCGGGCTCGCGTGACTGCTGTCCCCTTTGGAGCCGTCGTAGGTTTAGGCTAGGCAGCGTGCCTGTTGGCCTCCCCCACGTCAATCAGCGGACTGAGCAGTCGTTGCTGCTCTCGTGAGTTGTTATCCGTTTTACGGGCGCATTCGTGAGGCAGTGTTTGATTTTGGTCATGTGACCTTCGGCCGCCACCCCGCTTTTCCGTGAGCCTGGGCTCTCGGTTCCGTGTGCTCGTTTGCCTTATTGGCCCTGGCCGAACTGATCCGAGCCGTGTACGAAGCGCCTGGTAGGCGGGATGTAAGTCTATAGCTCGGTGGAGTGTACCAGTCGAGGACCAGCTTTCGAGCACCAATCTGGCCATCTTCTCATTGGCTCGGCCAATCACCCTTGTTTTGTCAAAGGCGAAATCATGGTTCAGCTGTTGTGCGTGACCATAAACCAAAGACAACTTGTCTTTGCGGTTGATTGCAAGTTGGTGTTCATGCAACCTTGTGCCCAAGGTAGACCACTGCTGATTGTTTTGTCACTGGTAGCGGGTCTTTGGGCTTCATGACTTGCTGTCTGCCAGATTGGTGCTCGAGAGCTGGTCCTCGACTGGCACACTCCACCGAGCTATAGACTTACATCCCGCCTACCAGGCGCTTCGTACACGGCTCGGATCAGTTCGGCCAGGGCCAATAAGGCAAACGAGCACACGGAACCGACAGCCCAGGCTCACGGAAAAGCGGGGTGGCGGCCGAAGGTCACATGACCAAAGTCAAACACTGCCTCACGAATGCGCCCGTAAAACGGATAACAACTCACGAGAGCAGCAACGACTGCTCAGTCCGCTGATTGACGTGGGGAAGGCCAACAGGCACGCTGCCTTGCCTAAACCTACGACGGCTCCAAAGGGGACAGCAGTCACGCGAGCCCGCCAGCGTTCAGCCTCGGGGAGGTCTAAGGAAGTCAGCAGCAATCGGGCAGGTCAAAGTTCACGCGTCCACCATGGATATAATACGAGGCACGCGGCAAGACTGACTAACTCAAGACCACCAGGAGCAGCAAGCACTTTACTCTGATGATGGAAGCGAGAAGGCTTTCGAAACGTCAGTACAAATACAATTTGGTCCATGGACTCGCCCCCTCATCTTCTTCGTCTTCTTCAGGAGATGATGAACGCGATATATATATATATATATATATATATATATATATATATATATATATATAAATGTCCCCATATACTTTGTTCTGTCCTCATCGTCTCTATAGAGAAGGAATGTAAATACTGCCTTTTGGAAATAAAGAATGGATACAGACAAATATATGCGTTTTCTAACAAAAACTCCAAATACTGACCACCGAAATCGTGTCGTCTAGCAAATTAAGAGCATTGACCCCCTTTTTGGTCTGGTTGATGCATAAGTAAGGATCCTTATTTTATGTATAGTAGACGTAATAATCTAAAGGAGTCAAAGTAAGGTGAATGAAAGCTAATGGCTGTGCGTTTGTCCAATTGACCGTATTTAACTATACACTACATTTGCAAAATCAAAGGCTCAAATTAGACAGTTTGTCGTCTTGCGAGAACTCATCCACGACAGTAGACCATTGACGGGATCCCGATTGACTGACTCGTTTGAGAGGAAATAACCATGCAGTGTTTGCTAGTAAGTGATTGTTTTCTGATTAGACGGGTTGCGGGTTTGGCTCTTGTGTTGATTCTTAATCCTTCGATTACGGTCCACTGTATTCATGACTTCGTTGAAACAGACAATTTTTGAACTTAATGTACTTAAGTTTACTTTGTACCGATGGCACACCACTTGACTAGGCTTCATTGTTCGAATTTTTTCCCATGCTAATTGTAGTACGCATGTGATCGCCTGGTCACTTCGTGCTATGAATACTGCGCTCCTTGTTCCTCTGTCACTCTTATCTGCGGCTTGTTTAGAGTGAGAATCCGAAACGTCAGGCCAAATAAACTCCCTGTCCTGACGATCGTATCTTCTCATCCTGAACTGTCAAATGTACGCACACTATCCTCTAGAAAACCCCTGTCGACCACGACAACATTTTAGCAGCAGCTTGAATATTGCTGAGAATTCTGGAGATAATTTCACTTAAAAAGAATAGGGGCACCGATTACCGGTGCAAACAGGAAACAGTTAAAAAGAAGTAGACCTCATCGCTAGAATAATAAATTTATTCGCCTGACGTTTCAGCTGCAAGTTCAAACCAAAGATCGGAGATGGCATCGGATATGGTTAATGAATGCTAAAAGGGTTGCAATATTTATATGACGCAATGGCTATGCTACCGCATCCCTACGACAATAACCGGCTCCTCCTTCATTAAGCATGGTTGGCCTTAGTACGATGATCGCTCGATGGCCGACATTCTAGGCGCTTATCACTGAAATTTCATCACCTGTGTTAGACCTTAGCATGACGATAGTTCCACTATCTGGCTCGTACACACTGACGTTGGAAACATTATTCTCCTGCGCAATTCCCGCGTGGTTAATTACTTTGCCCAGGCTGAATCTCAGCACCGGATATGGGGGGAAGATAATTACACGTGCTAATAGATTGTGGTTCACGAGAATTTTACCTCAGAAACGTCAGGCAAGCATATCTGCTTCTTTTCAAGTATTCATCAGTTTACTTATTGACGGAAACAGGCTCGGTCCAGTTGGTAGCTCAAATCTGGAATTGTGACACGGATGACCGAACTCAACCATGCTAATTTCCCTTACTCTGTCAGGTGAGATGGGTAGGAGAAGCTTTAGTTGAGCCTTAGTTGGTCTGTGAGCACTAGTCAATGTCCAGTGTTTTAAAAATTAAGTTCTGCTTAATATTTGTGCCTCACAGCCCTCTGCCAGCTTCCACCCGAGGCTGGAGACTGCCAAGGTGAGCGTACAATGTGGTTCCATAACGCCACCGGCTGTCATCAGTTCATCTTCAGCGGCTGTGGTGGCAATGAAAATCGTTTCTCCTCAAGGATGGATTGCCTTCGGACCTGTCGTCGAGGAGACCTGGTTGAAGGTGAGCTACCAGATCCTTGGGTTGATATGGACAACAGCACTTGGCCTGCTGCGCACAGCCTGACAACGGAAAACCCGTCAGCCACCTCTGAAACCACCACTGAAACCATGAAAAAACCGGTGCCTCCGAGCACTACATCGACACCGACTCTGGAGACCTTTACTACCCATCCGCCGATGGTCTACAACTTGACTGGGTTCACACCGAAGTCTGTAGGTAAGCACAACGCGTGACATTGGGGGGAGGGGAAGGGATCAGATACGTTAGAACAATTAAAGCCTTAACAACTTTCAGTAAGGAGTAAACTAAAAAAATTGTGGCAGGAAGTTTGGAGGTCTAGCTACCGTCGTGCTAGGGTGATATTTTTGGCCTTTGGGGATTTTACCCATCCTGTATCCCAGACTGCTTTTGACAGGTGCACAGCCATGTTACCCAGGGTCTTACGATAAAACTGTGGCACTAAACCTAATACTGGCCGAAGAACCTCGCCAGTCACTAAGCTGTAATTCAGATGCTTTCAGCAGGAAGTGCGTGTCAGTTCGAGTTGGGATGACATACCCAAGCACCGCAGAATAAACACTGTTCCCCATATAGCTTTTGATTTATCGCACTGCCGTAGCATATGCCACTTCGCGATTCACCAACCTCATATACCCGGAACACGCTTTCAGAGGACTCGATTTTTGTACAAATGTAGATACTGCTTCAATTTTCCTTGTGGTTGAGCTTTAAACCTACGCTTAAGCAGCAGAAGCTCGGACACAATTTTATGCAAGGCGCTTGGTGGCATACCCGTTCCTCTTATCAGTGAGCAACCGAAAGCCTGTCCAGTGTTACTTTTATGTGGAACTTGGAAATCTAGCAACCGAATGCAGTTTATTTATTTATTGCCAGTTTACAGGCAAGGTCAAAAATATATATACAGTAGAAGGTCAAGCTGACAGTGAAAAAAACTCCTGATCGTTGTTTCAAGTGTTTTCAGGAGAAAAAACTGCAGCTTATTGAACGGATTACAGTTCAGGACAGGGAAGCGTTGAAACAGGTGCCCGGTGATGGACTTCTCCATTCAGTGTTATAGATCCGGTATTCTGCAGAGCCAGCAATATTGCCCTCAGCAGTTGTCCCGGGGTCTAGGTTGTGGTGGTCTCTCGAACGCCAGCTCGCAGACGGTCGAATTTTCAGGCTTCACTTGGCGCTAATCTTCCCTCCGTTTGGTTGCATTTTTGAAAAAAAGTTATCTCTTTAACCACGCTCACAAAAGAATACGCCGTTTGGGGTGGGGTCGTGCCTTGCAGAAGCATTAAATTTCGATAGACTCGGACAACCAAAGATCTTGCACTGCCCCACGAGTTTGGCCATCGTCTTCTTCCGTTAAAAAGACAAAGTCAAAAGGAAAACTCGAGTGTCATGGCTGGCAATGCTTAACAGCCCACCTATGCAAACACCACATGAACTGGCCATCACAATATGTACCAGACTTGACAGTTCGACCGTCGGTTTCGATGAGGTCCACCAGGTGCCGTCATCAAGGTGGTGCATTGACGGTGACTTATGTTTCAATAAGATTAAAATGGGAGTAGTTTTACGCTGCAGCTACGGCACTCTCTCCTCCTCCCCCATCTAGGACCGGTGTCTTGTCCAAATCAAGAAGACCGGAGGCCGAAGAGGGTGCAGGTGGATGGCGTGGCCGGAGCCGTCCCCAGGGCCTGCCTCCACACCTGGCTCGGACCCCACTTAACGGGAGTGCCATAGGGGTCACATTAAGAAGGAGCCATTGTGGCCTGACTCTCAGTCCGCCAGTCGGCCACTCCGCCCAATAGGTTGACCGCGCGGTCCGACTTATCCCATCAGAGGGCACCCTTCTAAGCCAGGGCTTTTAAGTCACCGGGATAGCTCCAAGCCCGTCAGATTGTTTAGAGGGAAGAAAATACGCTGAGCCATCGACCTCATTCTCCATTCCCATTTGGCTCTTTTTTGGTAAGTGGGACGTGGCTGTTGGGACTCCTGTCCCTGGTTCACGGGTCCCAATGCAATGAATTCACAAGTGTTCGGCCAGGCCACTGCGTGATAGGAAGGTGTGGTGGTAGTTAAGCCCACTTTGAGGATAGTGTGATTGGTGGTAGATTCGTGAGATGAAGGGAGGGTAGGTAGGGTGAGTTTAATTTTGCGATGTTGCTAGTGCCTGCGAGGCCCTGTGACTGACCCGGGATGATGATGCAAGCGGGGTGTCCTAATGGTGAATCCGAAGGTGTCCAGGGAGTCTGATGAATGCTACGAGTGTCCGTTAGCATGTCATTTATTTGGAAAGATGGCAACCTTGATCCGTAATATTGGACATTTCCGTGCACCAAAAGCATAATCGAAGCGCTGCTACCTGTTGGAACAGTTCAAGAAGGCAAATAACTATAACAGGATTCCCGTTAGACGACTGTCTTGAAAAGCACAATTATTTGAAATACCTTGCCTTGCCAGTAATTTGAGAAGCATGCTCAACGTTTCCCTTCAATTCAAATATTCCTTGAATTTTGATCAAAAAATTAAATTAAAGTAGATCTCACCGTTTGGCGGTCTCCCCGCCTTCTGGACGGAACACGACAATCCCGGTTTGCGTTGAGACTCAACCGGAAAATCTCCATAGCAACGATTGGAAGATAAACGAGAAATAATGCCGGAAAATTATGAAGATTAGAACGACTAAATGTGGCTTATTTGACGTCCGCATTGATTCATGCTCATTTGATTCACACACAGCTGCGCATTTCTTAATGACATAAAAATGCATGATTGTCCTTTCACGGAAACTATAAAACTTGTATTTTGAAATCCCCAAAGGCAGGTGTAACATCAAGTATGTTTCACGAATATTCGTAAATTGGAAAAAAATATTAAAACCAAAAGGTACTCTTTCCCCATGTATCAGATTTCATAAGGACGTATTTTAGCAAACATGATTGCATTAAAGCGTATTTTTTATGCATTTGTTCTATAAATATACTTGAATTTATGAGGAAATCAGAAGTTGACGGAAAAAAATTCGTACAAAGTAATTGGTTTAATTTCTGTAGGCTACCGAAGGAAGCTTATTCTTATGTGCATTATAATAACTAGACCAACCCTATTTTAAGCCATCTTATCTAATCGCAAGCACATTTTATAATTTCGGTTAACCTTTCATGAAATAGCAAATCTATTGTATCTGCTTTCTAAACAGTAAATCCAAGACAAGACGAAGCAAAGGATGCACCAGATGTAGACTTTTTCTTCAACGACCAGCTGAAACGACTTTAAACTATAGGTATCCTGCACGTAGGACTGGGATATCTCTGACTTCAGACGAAAACTGAATCAAGGATTCCTAATTCCAGGCCCTCTTGATTTGATCCCTAATAGTTCTCTATAATTAGATGAGATTTTTATTGTCGTTTAATCGATGGCTGCTCTCTTTTCCACCCTCTGTCTCTCTCTGTGCCTTCTTGCTTTCCATTAGATATCGAGCCCTGTCGGATGGAGCCCTTGGCTGGCAGCTGTCTACCAATCGAATGCCAGAACGCCACCGGATGTACGCCAAAACGGTTGGCCCGCTGGTACTTCAACCAGCACACCAGCGATTGTGAGAGCTTCGTGTACGCTGGCTGTGGCGGCAGCGTCAACACGTACGATTCTGCCCAACTTTGTATCGAGTCGTGCAAACGGAGGATAATGAAGCCTGAAAGTAAGTTATCCGCTCCACGTCAGCTGATGCAGACCTCACCGGGAGGGGATAAGTGTTGTGCTGTGAAAAGACAGATTGGATGCCCAACCAACAGTAAAATAAGGTATCCTAGCGTTCATTGGCTGCCAACGTTGTTTTTAAGTGACAGGACTAACGGTGGCGGACGCGACACTCACGAGGTCCTTTTCCTCTGCAGTCGATCAGTCCTGATTTCCAAACATCATCCCTGGACGAAGGTTCAGGAAAACACCTTACGTCGAACGTCGTTCCCATTCGCATTTGACCCAAGTCTTGAAATGGCTCATAAATAGTTGCTGATGTAACTCGCCAAATGTGTGTAAATCAATTAAAAATCGATAATTACATGATTCCGGTTTAAAGGTAAATTCAGGTAAAAGGAAACAGAAAAATAATGAAAGTGATAGTGCATTGGCCAGAAATGGCAATTTTCATAACAAAGAGCGAAGCTTTCGAAAACTCACAATGCGTGCCAAATTCATAAACGCAATTTGTAAAAATCAGTACGGTGAGGATTTTTCTGCTCAATCTTTCTCGTTTACTTAATTTGCTCAGGCTGAAAAACACGCATTAATGCAAAAATGTTGTCTGTGACAGTTGTACGAAGGAATCTGCTTAAAAATAAGTTATGGCTGAATTCCTTTGCAATTTGTAAAGGGGTTCTTGATAAAATTACTTAGAACCATATTCTGCACAGAAAAGGACTTTTCGGACCGCGTTAAACTAACAAGTGTACAGCCTATGTGGAACCCAGAACTCACCATGTAGGTTGTGATCACCAGGTTTGAGGGCTAGGTCACCTATGGTAAGTCGCAAGATTTTATGGCAGTGCGATAATCCAGAATTATGCGCTGTACGAAGCAAGGAACGAATATTATAACCACAGTATCCCAGCCCTAAAACGTTGTTTCACCATGCAAAATCATATGCATACAAACTAAAGCAACGTAATTCATTTAGGGATTAAATTGAAAAGGCGGGTAGAAATTTTTTCGATTATTTACTGGGTCTCTTTGTGAATCAGGAAACGAAGGTTTTAAAGCCGGCGAACACTCAAGTGGTACAATCAATGGGGAAGCTACCCACAAATCAACTAGTTCTTTATATTCTAAGGAAAAAATACCTGAATAGTGGACATGCTCTGTAATTCCAAACTATCACAAAAATACGGGAGACATAATGTTAAAAGGCATTGCTAAAATATTTTATTTCTTTGAGAGAAGGTCACTAGCCACCTCGTTTACGATGGTATCTTTTTTCGGTTATGACAGCAAAATCGAGTTCATATGCAAATAAAATATCGTTCTCCATTTTCCTGACTGCCGAGGCGATCCTACGGTGGCCTGATCCATTATTATTTAATTATTATTTTTTTATTATTATTTTTTGAAACCTCTTAGGCGCAGTTCCATGGGTAACACTGTTTTTATTTTTTTACTTTTTGCAAGTGTATCTGTGACACAAAGTCATTGAAAATTTTCATAAGAACTGCAAAAAGGCTAGTTATCCTTTGCTTTTTGTCCGCCTGATCCTCTCACATACTGCCATGATAGGCAGTTACGAGAGGTAACTCATCACAACCAAATTAAACGTGCTTGCAATAACTAACCATGACTACCGCGAATTTTACAATTGCGTCAAGTGCTTACCTCTAATTCGATTCTAATTTCCTACGTTTCAGTTGAACTTCGATTTTGTTCACCCCCTCGCTAAAAATGACTTGATTTCCTGGAGCTGTTTGTTAGGTTGTTGATGACGTTATACCCGCATTTTTCTATTCCAAGGGCATATTCATAATCCAGTTTGTAGCAGATGCGTTCTCTCCGCGCAGTATGGCAGGTCGACCGTCGCAAGTCATGACGTACAGTCTGTTGCAAGGACAACGGATGTGGGGTTGGCTGCAGTGGCTGACAAAGCTAAAAACGTCGTTTACGCGGGCCACACGACCTGGTCCCGGCACATTACATCAGGTTTTCAAGAAAAGAGGCTGCATATATAGTATCCCAATGTGAGTTTCATAAAGGTCAAATTAAGAGGGAGCCGTTGCAGCCTTACTCGCCATTCCCAGAGGATCGGGTTATCCGGTTAGCTTTCCAAACCATGGCTTTTAGCACACCGGGATAATTTAAAAGAGCTTTGGATTGCTTATATTATATATACGCTGAGTGCCGTAAGGGCGCTGTTCCCATCGTTGAACTCCCTCAAGCTTCCTTCTTCCAGGTACCAGTTTACTGTCTGAGCCGGTCAGCCATCTGATGTTAGGATTAGACACAGATGACTGACGCTTGGTTGAACTGTGTCTAGCCATTCATTATGGACCTCAAATAAACTTCTTTTTGATCCAACACATCCTCCCCGTGGCTCGTTGTAGGGGCGGTCAACCAACCAGCACACAAGGTACTGACCGTGGGAGCCGAGATATCCTGTCAGTTGACAACCTCTCAAGCCAAGACGCTTAGTGCGTCATGACAGATGCAAGCATGCCACATTACTCATAACTAGGAATGCACTGGTTTGCCGTGTGGATGGATTCCCAGTGTCAACCTCACTCTCACTCTTCCCTTCCGCCTGCCCTTATCAACTGCCCGAACCAGTAAACCACCTGGGGATGGGATTGGTGCAGTGGCTGACGGGCCTAGCGCAGCTACCCTACGTTTGTCACTCATGATCAGGCCATTATGTACTTCAAGTGACATGTTTTCCACTGGATTGGAAGACGCATACTCTTCGGCCCCTATTTCACATACAGAGGAGCTTCCGGGAGGTGTGGTGGTAACTTAAGCCATAGGGCAGGCCTCAAGCACTGCGACCTTCAGATCCGGTCCTGAATAGGAAGGGAACGAAGTGGACGCCAGTATTGACGCAGACACCCCTTAGGAGGGTCTGCGATGACGTCTTACTGAGCCCTGCCTCCGTTCCACATCAAAGACCGCTACTCCAGCCGCCTGCAGTCCAACTGATCCACCCTCCATCCTCCGCCTCCAGCACCGGCCGTTATGATTGTTTCCACTCTCTCCAGTCCCCCCTCCCGCGGCCGAAACCCACCGTGACTTTGTGCTCACTCCCCTCGCACGCCAATGGTCAGTCGGTCCTGTCCCGCCAACTGATCTCTTGTGACAATCTCACTTTCTCCCAAAGCTTCATTTCGTCTGAAGACGGGTAGGTGTCATCAGCTGGCAACTTTGCAAATGGAACTCGAGTTATTCTGAAGAACCTCTTTTTTCTTCAAATTGTATTCGGTGGATGCGAGTTAATCGGGCAATTGGCAGCCAGGCCCTCTGAGCATTTGCCTAGCTGGCTTTTAAGACAAGAAAATAGAATAACACGGTTTTCGATTAGGAAACGTCTGCCGGGCAGCGGTTACTCTGTCCGAGCAGCTTTCCAAGTACTTGTTCGGGCACAAACAACGTGGACCTTGCGCTACTTGAGAGCAGCCTACATACGGCGAGAGAAACCCGACCTGTGTAAGCAGCTAGGCCATGTGGTCAATCTCTGCTTGCCCTGGTAATCTTCACGCCTAGATTATCTCATGAATGTGATCTGTGTTAATTCCTCCCTCATGTTATTTTTACTATATGTTGTTTTAAGGTAATGTATTTCTTCCGATCATTCTTTACAGTGAATCCTGACCCTTGATGTGCAAATTCAAACTGCTATCTGCTTCTTTTCGTTGTCTGTGTTATGCAAAGATGGGTTGCAGTTGATAAGTCGTCGCCAAATTTTGTGGAACCAATAAATCCTGCTGCTTACGCCTGTTTTCACTTCATATCCGGGAAAGAAGATGCTTCAACTTGGAGAATCAGTTGAAGAACTTGGCAGTCGGACAAAGGCACACGTGGAACGGCGAGCGAGTGAGAGTGGGTGCGTCTTCACGGCGCCTTTAGCGAGTGTAGCGGCCGAAGACTTCGAGGTTTGCACACACACACGGGTGAGGAACGCACCTGTAGTAGTTATAAGACGATGCGCGTAATGAACAGGGTCTCTAAGCACCATGCCAATCACTCAAACGCAACAGTCATTAGAAGGAACGGCAGAAATGTTGGAAATGGATTCTACTATTAGGAAGGATATAAAGGTATGAAAGAGAACAATAGAAAATAAAGAAGGGAGCGTTATATGATGCGATATCCCTTTTGGAGTGGGGGATTGCGTCATGTCTGTTGGATAACCGGTGGGGAGTGCAACGCTGTGGGCAACTGCAGGGTCGGGACGAGGGGATGCTGACATTGAACGGAGGGTAGCGATACGATAAGCGGCGGCGGTACTCGTGGGGATGGGGGTCAGCGTTCGATATTGGAAGGGGGCACCGGCATCTTCACCGAAATTCCATCACTCCATCCCCATCCGGGATCCGCGCGAAAAGTGCTACTAGTCCATTCAAACAATTCTGTCGGAACTGTGGTTCGTTACACGAGGACAACTCTCTGTCGGCCTTGAAGTTGATTGGTTGATTTGTGCAGCCGTGATTGGTCTAGAACCAGACTGCTAGCGGTGCGTACTCGTGAGAGCTGCAGCGTTGCAATAGGCGCCCGGAGTAAGTCCACTGCAGAGGCCACGTTAAGAAGGAGGCCTGGAACCTGCTCTCCGTCTACCAGCTAGTCACCCCACAGACGCACAGACAGCACAGTCCTTGATGCTCGAGTTAAACACAAGCAGCAGCAAGGAGCCGAAGCTCTCGAGCTGTGGCAGGTTTCAAAAAAACATGCCCAATGCAGGGAGTGTGCGGTGTGAAACCTGGCACATTGATCCAGTTTCCATTAAGTTTTTATTCTCTTATCCCCAAAAGTGTCCCCTCTGCTTAGTTTACCTTGGTTTTTTTCAATTTGCACAAAATCAACCTTACTGGCCTTGAAATTAAGAAGATTTATTACTTCTGTATATCCACACTGTCTGCTACTGCTGCTGTCAATACCATCTTTTTTCTCTACCCGCAAAAGGAGATCGACGCTGTGACAACGATCCCAAACGGACCGGCTGCTACACCCTGCCGTCACCCTCCACTGACGGTGTGAAGACGCCGCAAAAGGTTCTCTTCTTCTTCAGTGTTGCCAGTGGCACCTGTAAGGCCTTCTACCTGAAGGCGGACGATCGAAACTGCAATGCCTCGGCCTATTTCACGGACGGACAGGAGTGCATGCATTCGTGTCACAAGTCCTCGCCCAGCGAACAGGATCTGCCAAGTAAGGAACCTGAACAAACCCTGTCCAACACCCCCACCCCGCCTGACCTGTCATCCGGAGTGACAGGCTGCGCTTAACTGGCTGGTACAACCGTAGCAATCTCATGCACGGACGTTACCAACGAAGAGCAGGGAGACTGAAATGACCATTTCTGGTTTAGTAGTCATAATCAGCCAGCCACACGCCTATCCACCAACGTGGATATTCCTGACATAAACCGGTAAGACTAAGAGCCCGTGACTCCATGGTTAGAGCGTTGGATTTCTGATCAATGGGTGGCGAGTTTGATCCTCGGTTGGCACAACACCTAGGGTTGGGTATGGCTGACTGATGATGGCTAATAAGGCGGAAATGAATACTCCAATCCCTCTGAGTTTTGTAAGTAATTTTCTATTGCTTATACTGGTAGGCGCTATACGGCTGCTGGCGGGGCCCTATCGTACCATCCGTAGCAATCTCATGCACGGGTTTTCTTGGTGCCTTTCCGAGGAAATTAATACCCGAACTTGGAGGAAATCCTTCGGAACAAACCTCTTCAGGCTCAGTCAAAAAGTTTATATGAATATTTGGGGTGAAATTCATCAGCTACTGTGCAATAATGGCGTGAGAGTTAAAAGCTGTCAACAAGCAGCCATTAATATACCGATACGCAAGTATTAACCACACTGACAGCACATTTACTGGCTAAAAGTGGTTATTTCGCAAGAACTGATGGATTTCAGCTCAAAAATACATATTTACCCTTTGGACGCAGCCTTATATGGGTCTTTCCGAAGGATTTACTTCAAGTGTATGCATTAATTTCCTGAAAAGAATTCTAAAAAGGCAGCACATGACTGGAGTTTATATAATTCAAAACACATAGAAACGTTGAGGGACCCGTTAATCAACCGACCATTTCTGGTTTAGTAGTCATAATCAGCCAGCCAAATGCCTATCCACCAATGTGGATATTCCCGACATAAACCGGCAAGACTAAGAGCCCATGACTCGATGGTTAGAGCATTGGATTTCTAATCAAACGTCCTCAGGTAAGAGCCTAGGGTAGCACAACACCTAGAGTTGGGTATGGCTGACTGATGACGGCTAATAAGACGAAAATGATCACTCAAATCCATCTGAGTTTTGTAAGTAATTTTCTATTGCCTATACTACTAGGCGCTATCCGGCTGCTGGCGGGGCTCAAGAGTGGGTCCAAGGCAAAACAGAATGAGTGAGTCCCGTAGCGCCTTTCCACCAGTATGGTAAATAATTACGAATTTGGATCCAAATATGGTTGCAATGCTAATAGTTCCAACCATCGTTTACTTTTTAACTGTTCTTTTTATGGCCACGTTCAATAATTCCAGTTATTAAAATGGGTCAAAGTTAAAAGTATTTCTCAATGAAATAAGATTACGTTACTTAGACAATGTTGCTTAATTTAAGTGATATCCCAAGCTGCCCTTTTAAAATGTCAGGGTATGCCCCACGAGACATCGCGTGTCTACGTGCCCTTGTACAATCAGCTTTACAGAATTAGACACATACCTTATGAAAGTCGCTACTTACTGTACCTGGTGACAAGAATCACGCAGATACCTCACTTTGAGGTTGTTATATTTAATCTAGAATTCTAGAACTCAAAAAAAGTAGTTTAGGCAATTACCGTGCTTTGCAGGCCGGATCCAGCAAAGTGAAAGTTAAAACATCATTTTCTCGCCACAACCTTAAAAATAGGGGGTTTCCATCAAGATCCCAGTTACATGGAGGCTGGACCTTCTTCCAGCAAAATCCTATAGAAGTCCAAAATAAGAATGTTTCACAGGAGACTCACCTCTTCGCAGAATATGAAACAACTGCCAAAAGTTCAGGGGAATTTTAAGTGGAAGCGCATTGCGCAAGGCTGTATCACGCACTGATCAAATCTGTCAGAACAGGTGAACTTCCCTGTCGGAATACGTCGCTGCCAATTCATATTCGAACTCGACCGCCCGACGGTTGAGAACGATTATGTCTACAGCGTGCTCCACAGCATGTTGGTGCAGGAAAGGCGACTTAAGCTGGATTATAATGAGAGCAGACTGTTGCTGTTCCGTTCCCTCACCAATGCCGGTGTCAAGACAGAGTCAAAAAAACCGGAGATGAGAGAGGGCGCTGGCCCACGTAGTGTTGTACAACAAATGGGGGCGGGACGGATCGGATTCCAGCTGAGTGGGAGTGTCATAAAGGCCATTTCAGTCTGACTCTCAGTCCGGGGACCAAGTTATTCCGCCCCCTGACAGCCTTCCAAGCCACGGCTTTTAGCGCGTCACATTGTTTATAGTGAGGAAAACGTGCTGAGCTGTCGACCTAACTCTCTCCCCCACTTCCACAATCGTACCACCGTCCAAGCCGGTCAGTTTCCTGAGCGGGAGTGGGCATAGCTGCTGAGGACCTCGTCTACACGTACTACGTACGCGACCTGGCCCCCAAACACAAGCACCAGCATTTCACACAAGCAGGGGTTTGAACGGTGCCTGCCATACCCTGACATATACCACTATTTCGACGTCGTTTTCAAAGGTGTTAACCTTATACTCCACAACATGGTGGTGCAGGGACGGTGACTTTCATCGGATTAGAGTTAGAGTAGAATTACCCTGCATCTACCTCACTCTCTGTTCCACTCCCCCATCTGGACCCGGTATCAAGACAGAGTCAAGAATACCGGGGATGGGAGAGGGTGTAAACCCACACACACACACACACCAAACAAGAACACAGCGACACAAGAGAGGGATGGCTCGGATCCCACGGAATGGGAGTATATAAAGGCCACATTAAGAAGGAGCCATTGCAGCCTGACTCTCACTCCGCCAGTCGTCCATTGCGCACAAACTGACTGACCACGCGGTCCAAGTTATCCCGCCAGTTGGCAACCTTCCAAGCCACGGCTTTTAGCGCACCGTGATAGTTGTTTATAGTGAGGAAAATGCGCTAAGCCGTCGACCTCACCTTTCTCCCCCACACCCAAAACCAGACCACCATCTGAGCAGGTCAGTTGTCTGATGTGGGAGTGGGCGCATTGGCTGACGGGTCGGCGTACCCGTCTTCGCGCGCCACAGCACGACCTGGCCCCCACCCTCAGCCACCGTCCGATCTGGTCACTTGCTGATGCGGAATTGGGTGTAGTAGCTTACAAGGCTGGGGAACCCGTATGAGTGCGTCATAGCACAACATATTCGAACTCGAGAATTCGACCGTCGTAGTTCGACGATGTCTAACGTATGCTCCAAAACAGGGTGGTGCAGTGACTGTGACTGGCGCTGCACTGCATCTACCTCACTCTCTGTTTCACTCCCACATCTGAAAATTTTCTGTGAAGTGTCTCAGATTTAGCGAGTGCACAGAATAACCTACCTTTGCCTGTTTTGGACGTTGGATTTTCCCAGAAATCCTAGTAATTCATACTAAGTCTGAAAATCTTACCCCAAGGAGGTACATTTTCCCACTGTTTTATGCTAGAAATGATTAACTAAATATAATGCTATAATGAAAGTCTTAAAAATGTTTAGCAAGTTTTCGTTTTTTAAAGTAATTATACTTAAGCAAACACTTAGCCATGAATCAGGGCATTGCATTATTAATGTATTTGTGAGGTATAAACATTAGCAAAAATCTTCTTACATGATGTTGATCTGGATGAGTGGGATAATTGCCAGTCTTAAATAATCACAGCGTTGAGGGAGTTAACTAAAGAGCCTATTGCTGGTCTATCGTTAATTCTGCCCTACTGAAGAAATACGTCCAGGCTACGGGTATTTATGTTTGATGCGATACTGTGTTTTTACGAGTCCATGTAACATCCAACTCTAAGTGTTTTGCCAGTACATAATGGATTTCTTTGCTTATTGGGAGTGCTGATGTTAAATATGTGAGCGTTTTCCTAGCCGATTAGTAGTATAGAAAGATGGTACTAGTCGAGCCTCGTTCACTTGGATAAATTTTTACTTTCAATACCATCTGTGCTTTCTGCTCTGTAGATAGATGTTTTGCCCGCAAATTGTCTCGACCCACAAAATGTTCCGTGGAGCACCACAACGAGTCGCGTTGGTCCTACCTACCGGAACTGCACCAATGTGTCCTCTTCTCCGAATGCCATTCTCAGGACTCCACTCTCTCCTCTTGGGGTAACAACTTTAAGACAAAGTCCCTCTGTGAATCCACGTGTCTGCCCAAAACTCTGAAGGGTAGGTTTTACGTACAATACTTTGCCTGGATGCTAAGTTGAATTTGCTGTCTCTTTCTCTCCTCATGCGTCCGCCATTCCACGAATAAATTTTGGCGTCGATTTGCCAATCCATATTTTTTGAAGCAAATTTGCTCCCATTCATGTATCGGTGGTCTACCAGTCTTCGTTGGCGTCCCTCTGGTAAACGCCTCTTTCCATTTCTTCTTCCTGTGTATTTCAACAGGAAATAGGGTATCATTAAACAAGTGTAGCACAAAATTATGTTCTGTAATATGCACCAACTTGAGTTAGTTCAAAGGCAACTTTAGAAGCATCGAGTCATCAGTTCATTACCAAAAACAGTTTTTATCTCACCATTTCTGGCAGTTTAGGGATTTCCGTGAATACGCTGACACAGTTCGCAGGAAAAATGCTTCAGTAGTGGGTGTATCTCAAACTAAAAGCCCTTTTCGAACAGTAAAAATTCGAGGAAACTAAGATGTGTGATTATAACCGCGCTGAGGTAGAGTAGTGTGCCTTGCCTAGAACAGTCAGACAAGGTAGATTATAGAGCCAGGGTTTTTGTTTCACACAAGGTCGCGTATATTGATTGGGGGAGCTATGACCTTGAAGAAACGGAGAAAGCACAAAAAGCGAAGCCTTTAATTTGCGGTAAGATTCTGGATGAGTTCACCTCTATGCCATTTTGCGGACTTTTTTTAGCTTCTTTTAGAATTGAATTTACTATAATTTCAAATCTCGAGATGACTCCGTGGTGCGATGCATTTGTAAATGTTTCGAGTTTTATTGAATTACAGAAGTCTGTCGTTTGCCCAAGGACACCGGTCCATGCGTTGGCACCCATATTCGTTATTTCTACGATCCTGTCGAACAGAAATGCCGACTCTTCATCTATGGTGGTTGTCTGGGCAACGGAAACCGCTTCACTACCAAGGCCGAATGCGAAGACGCCTGTGGTTCCTTGAAAATGCGTTATCTTGAAAAAGGCGCCGGACAGACGACGACGACATTACCACAGATGAAGCCCAGAGAGGACTCAAACACACCGCCTGTGCCGGCTGAAGTGTTTGAGCAGATGCGACGTATCACCAGCATGTATTCTGAACGCTATCGTAAGCTGAGTCCTTGGTTTTGTCCGTACAATTCACACTGACATGTCCTTCTTGAAAGTACGGTCTCTCCTGAGCAGCCAACTGGGATTACTCAAGGAGCCAAGAGTTGAGGAAAAAAGCATAGAGAAGCGTAACTTTTAAACGAGTTAGTTAATAACTTGGGAAGACAGGTAAAATAATAATTCCTTTTGGCTGCCCTGAAAATTTAAAGAAAATATTTAGTAGAGAGTCCTTTGAGACGCTCTCAAGCATAAGGGATGAAGGAATGGGTTTACTCATCAGCAAGTTTGCAGCGAGCGGCAAGTAAGTATGCTTAAGACAACTGCGGACTGGGCTGTCAGTGGTCGTTTCTAGATGGCACAGCGTGGTGCTGGATCAGGTAGTGATAACCACGTGATCAGCGCGCCAGTCAGGTCAGCAACACGGATTTACGGGTGAAGAATATATAAGACACAAAACTCCTCTGCAGAGAACCCACGGGCTCAATGTTTAGAGCGTTGAACGTCTGATCAACAGGTTGCCGGTTCGAGCCTCGGATGGGGCACCACCTGGTAATTCAAGTATCCCTTGTTTTATCGGCATTGTTAATCTGTCTTTCCTACTACTAACTACTATGCGGCTGCTGGCGGGGCTCGAGAATGAGTTCCAAGGTAGAAAAATCGATGAGCATTCATCAGCGTCAGACATTTTCCTCCCATGTATGAGGATGGTTGTCAGTATTTTGAAATAAATAAGAAAATTGACACTAGTGGCCAGATTACTGCCAACGCGGTTCAACTGTCCGACTTCATGATAACTCATAAAGGACGGTTTGAACTACTTAATAAATATTGTCTCATTGCATATTCCTACAGAAAGAAAAATTTGATCAGCGGGACTAAAAGCTTGGACTGTAGTGTCTACTACAGTAAAAGTTCACTTGCGAAAAAATTCGATGACGTAATATCTGAAATTATTTGTATACCGAAAATGGTGACGATCAAATATACTAGCCCAGGTATGTTGCAATATGGTTTATCCGTAGAAAGACATTTGGGTTCACGGTTAGAATCAATGGTTAGCATTCGAATTGTGCGCTTAGGGTCATGATTAATGGTTAGGATTGAGCTTGTCTGCCACGTTTCGTGTTGTCCAATCCGACCTTTAACCAATAATCTTGGATTTCCTATTTTACGACCGTTTACTTGCCTTCAATTCACATTTCTTTGAAATTGCGCAATCTCTTCCGGTATCTTGTTAGACTAATAAAACAAACGTGATAGAAAAGCAGGTTTTTTGAGTACCTTCCGCAGATTTCCTTAATGGTCGTTTCCATGAACCTTATTGATTAAATTAATATTAACATCCTTACCCCTATCATAGGAGCCTATGTGAGCTTATTTAGTCAGTCTATGCACTGAAAACTAAACAACAGTGCCTTACAACGGAGGCACCAGACCGAGTTCATGGGAAAAACTTGCAATGATGGAATTTTGCAAAACAACTTTATAGCCCTGTTTCCGGTGCCTCGTTGAACTTACTTGCTCTCTGGCAAACCTGGCTACAACAGATAAGTATGCTTGAAGTATAATTTACAATTTCCTGTCAAACGTCATCATATCATATAAACGAACCGTGTAGATTTCGAGAAAATAGCCAAGTCATGTAAATACTGCTAAGGCTGAATGATGACACTTAGCAAGCAATTATCATATAGAAGACAACGGCACACAAACAGTGTGCTATCCTGTTACGCAGAATTACTGTTGAGTTGCTGGCAGTAATGACATTTAGGGCAGACTGCTTTTGTGAATTCTGGGTCCGCTTCGCTGCAGACAATCTCTAGCAACATGCACTCTCCATTTTCGGACATTTGGACCGTCACGAACGACGACATCCATCGTGGGTCAATGCAGTATGCGAATAAGCGTATATTGAGAAGTCAGCCTTGCACAGTAGCTACCTCACTCTCTCCTCCCACGCCACCCACTTGGCTGCGGTGAAAAGACTATTTTAGGCGGGCTCAAGAACAGCGGCTGACGAAACCAACCTGCCGACTTTTTCAACCCAGCGTTTTAACAGGTGTTTTAGCCCTTTTCGATTGCGGTCTGGTTAAAAATGCCCGAATTGGTCATATCGTACCTCGTTGACTTCATTTTCCTGAGTTCAAGGCCATTTGAACATGGTCCATACTGATTTGGCGAAACAGCTGCTACCCCGGGCCTCGGCAGTTGAGACTGCAAACCCATCTAGAGTGGGGATTTTGCGCTAGCATATTGCGATGCTGATCACCGATGTATTTAAATCTGATCCACCGAACGGATTGCTCTATACATTGTGTCCTCGGGGGCTTCATAGGTACAAGGTCGATAACAATAGGAAGCTGAGAATATCAGATTTCGTCCAGAGCGTAATATAATGAGCAATCTTTGTAGCTGAACATTAACCGTGATTTTATAACTAACCTGTTTTTCTTCCACTTTGGCAGCATGGGATTTCTGTCTGCAACCTCACGACTACGGCTCCTGTCCCACGCGGCAAAGTTCCGATAGCAAGGGCGGATCGATCTTTAGTCTGAAACGCTACTTCTACGACCACGAGCGACGTACCTGCAGCCCTTACTCTTACACTGGCTGCGGAGCCCTGGGAAATCATTTCGAGACCAGGAGTCACTGCGAGCGGGTCTGTGCGCAGAGACTGAAATTTCCAGGTGAGTCAACAAGTAATCCTCCAGTCAACAAATTTTCATGAGGCAATGCCAAGGTTCACAGTCAATGTTCTATCTCATGAAATGTTAACGGAAAGTTTTGAAATGCAGTTCCTTTTGGAAAAAGTTACTCAAATAGGGTTGATATACAAAATTCCAAAATAGAACAGTTGGCATTTGAACGAGCTTCTTTTCAGTCGCCTGAAAATCTACTCTCTGTGAAAAGGATAACTTAAATAGAATTACTTTTTCCACTTAATTATCGGCGCGTTTCTATATTCAATATAGATAAAACGCCCACAAAATAATCATATTAGTACGCATTGTGTAGAAAATTACGATACCCTAAAATTTCCAATATGTGTTCTATAAAAATAGCCTTTCTTGTCCTCACTTGGCAGTAACTTGCGTCTTCTTTACAATTTTTACTCGAGAAAAGGGTATCTTTAGGTTTCTAAGAATTTGAAATGTTACAATATACTGCCCATCTACTGGAAATGTTATGAGCTATATCTAGCGCCTTCTTAATGACATTGGGAAAATATGATTTTTCTAAGATGGAAAATACTCACAGACCTTCAACACTAACCACGAGTGCGTAAATTTTCGAGACTGGTCCTCCAGCTCGTCGTCACACTATGGACAGTGTACAGGAACAATTAATCAATTAACCGTGTTAAACAAAGGATTCTGAGATTGGGCAAAATCCGAAACAATAGGCTTAGAGTGTATTTCGTCATCACGTCGTGATTGGTTGTGTGCGCTTGAATTTGTCTTTAACGATTTTGTATGTGACATCCAAATCGATATGCCGGTTGATGCATGCCTCATCTGAGTGCATTGCTTTCAGGAATTCACGGCCTTTTCTGATTGGGCAGATGCCAACAATCCGTGTTTTCTCACATGCAAATTTATGTCCGGTTTCCAGTGTATGCATAGCCACTTGGGATAAATGGTGTCGTCTTCTAACCGCCAACTGATGTTCGTGTAGGCGGGTTGAGACAGATTTCCCAGTTTGGCCACAATAAACGGCATTACAACTGGAACATGGAATTTTGTAGACAACATCTTTTTTATCAAGGTAGCTAACCCGGTCCTTAGGGTGTACAAGATGGATTTTTATATATATATATATATATATATATATATATATATATATATATATATAACGACGGATTTTTAAGCACCAGGACTACAAACTCGAGAGATACCAAAGGCCACATCCTGCACGGTGGATGATTAGCCAATGCAGCCGAGTTGTTGAAAAACGAGGGTTTACTGGTTGGAGGGTACTCCTTCCCATTTTATAACACTTACCATAACAGTAAACTGTACCCTAACCTTAATCTATTACACAAAAGTAACCCCAACTCTAATCTCCTTAGAATTTAGTGCAAGGAGACTTTATTTCCGGGGTTACTATTCCCATGACATACTACGAGAGGTTCGTACTACCTCGCAACTGCATTGAACATGCGCTACTGGAGTGACTGCATCTTTTATGTGCGCTCTGAAGCGTATATATTTAACTCTTATAGATCCTAATTGGCTATATTTATTTACATAGTGGTCCATGTAACAGCGGGTTTTTCTTGCAAAGGCCTGCAAATGTACGCGCTACGTAAAAGTTTGGATTGGAAGAGGCTTGTGTAAATGTCGATAGAGATGCTTTGAATCCGAAGAAGGTGGTATCGTTGAAACCAGAAGTTTACCAGAGTGAATTTACTCATTCTCACTTGAACCAATCATTAGAGGGATGCACAGGAGTTTCGACAGAGGAGTAAAAAAACAAATAATAAGCCTTAATTGATGTCTGCGTCTGCCACAACCTTAGCAATTACCTACAAACCAAAGTGTTAGCAAAAGCGATAAATACGGTGTAAGTACTGAGCTTCAACAGCAACCAGTGCGGTGAATTGGAAGAGAAGGTTGCTGAATTAGAGTATCATCCACAAATGTTTAGACTGAATGGTTACCCGCGTTATTTCGTAAACCGCTGAATGCGCAAATGTGACGCGAGACGCAGTCCAATTGGTTACAACTTTTGCGTAAACTTCTTTGCGTAAAGAACGTCTTGGGAGCAGTCAGCTGCCTTCTCACACCAATTGAAGTTTGGGTTGCACACAGACCGGAGGCAACCATCAGGCAGTGCCATGGCAGGAAATGTCCAGAGTCGTTTAGCGGATCTGGTGCAGTCGTAGACAAAGCAACTATGACGGCAATCTGGCAGATGACCCTAGATGCGAATGACCAAACACGCAGCAGCAATGACGAGGGCTGAAGCTAGCTCTCAGAGCGCGGCTGAGGCCCAGCCACTCTTTCAGTTTTCACGAGACCGTAATTTTCGCAAGAGTTGAAAACAGCGTGGACCGCGATATAATTGAGGTATGGTTCTCTGGCCCGTATTCCGTCAACAGGCTCAATGTCCTGCTGCCCCCATATTCTGCCCTGTAATTCTGCCTGGTCAGAGTAGTTAGCAAAGTAGAGAATGGGCGGGGGACCAAAAGTTCCAGTGATAGACATATGGTCGTCTGGCCGTTGCGCCCCCATCACCTTTATCCGTGAGAATTCGAAAATGCAGGTCTATAAATGCGTTCTAGTTGTAGCATACTTTCTGAACTGTGTACTACAGTATGGCTCTTCACTTCTGTTGGCAATTACTTGAGATGATTTGTGTTTCTTCAAGTGCTGCTCACATGTATTTTTTGTAAATGGGGTTTTGTTTTCCAGTAGCATCTCTCTCTTAAACTAACAGACTTTGCGGAGATTATATCAGGTCAGCTGCAGATTATAAAAGTAAAAATTAAGAGTGGAATGGAGGGAGTTGAATAGTACTCACAAATTCACTCTTAAATGCGAAAACTAACTGAGGATTAAGGAGTCTGTACGAAAAGAGGTTTCACGTGCTTCTATTCCCCTCACTCTCAAAACCGATGGACTGCTCAAAGTTACCGAATCATTACCAATTTATGCATAGATACGGCCTTTAAATGGGAAGGACGTTAGTGACAAATGTTTGGTCCAGAAACTATTTCAGCCTGGTTTTGTATCTATAAACAGACTAGGAGGTTGGACATTGGAATACGCTATAACATTGAAATAGGAATCTCCCCATAAAATCGGAGCGGTTTCCTATTCCCGTATCTAAACTTCAACCTTAAGCGTAAACCTAAATTATCCTAACCCAACCCTCTGAACTTTAGCGCAAGCTCACTTGTAATACAAAAGGGTACCTTGTATCGTGTTCTACTGACTATTATAATCCCAAGTTGGAAATTAACCTGCGTAATCAGTGAGGGTCTGCATTTTTATGCCTGCGTTTGACTAGAGTCATAATTCTGAAATAGCGACTTTCCAGATCTGTTTATAAGATGTTCGATTCACCCTATCGTTACATGTAGATCATATACACCGTAGTTCAGCAATTTTAATTGCATTCCAATTTTGAAAATTGTGCCGCCGTATGACCTAAATCAATCATGCTTATGTCTTAGTGCTTAACCCTAGATAGTGCCCCCTAAACGGGCCACGTGGTAGATGCGTTGGATCAACATGGGGGCCACATCAGGGCATGGCAGGCGTTATTCGGGTTGCGCTCCAATAACAAATGCTGAACATGGGGTATGGTGGCATGCCTAGGGGCGGCTAGGACCTAGGGGCCCCCGGCCGCGCGAGCTACCTGCACCCTCTCCCATCTCCAGTCTTCTTGACTCTGTCTTGTGATCGGGCTCAGGTGGTGGGGAGGAGAGAGTGTGGAAGATGCTGCGCAAGTCTTCTATAACTTTAAACTAAATCACGCGCAAGTCACCGTTCCTGCACCACCCTTCCTGTGGAGCACACGGCGGACCTCGTCGAAATCGACGGTCGAACTATAGAGAACCGAATATAAATGGACATACGTTCGTCTGATAAACGACACACAGGTGCGTTTTTTCCTTCGTAAACAAAAAGGATGCAGCATCTGCCAGATAAGGGTTTTTGTTAATGGATCCGATACCCTCTCCAAAACTCCAATTATTTGCTAATTTTATTCCGAAACTCGCCCTCTGCATAGGTGGAACAGCCTGTCAAGGTGACCACATTCGAGAGTGTTCTGGCAGTGGTCTCAAGGCCTGGAAGTACAAGGCATCCATGAACACCTGTCTACAGGTGGAACTCTGCCCAAGCCAGCTGTCTCCGATGTCTTTCCGATTTGACTTTGCATCTTCACTGAATCCAGCAGCCCATTTTGGCCTCCCCTCGGGTGTTTTCTCCTCCAGTTTCGCCTGCTACTCGCAGTGTCTACCTCGTCCACCGAACGGAACAGATGTTCAAAGTACGTCACTTCTTCTGGACCAGGTTTAGGTTTATCTGCTGCCCATATTCGTGCGCTTGCCTCCTCTTCTATTTCCCCTCACCTTTACTAATTCTCTCTGATTCGGGATTGGTACGATGGCTGACGAAGCTAAAGAGCCTGTCTACGCCTTCCTCGTACACGATGGACCAGGTTTGGTTTATCTGCTGCCCATATTCGCGCGCTTGCCTCCTCTTCTATTTCCCCTCACCTTTACTAATTCTCTGATTCGATTGGTACGATGGCTGACGAAGCTAAAGAGCCTGTCTACGCCTTCCTCGCACACGATGGACCAGGTTTAGGTTTATCTGCTGCCCATATTCGCGCGCTTGCTCTCTTCTATTTCCCCTCACCTTTACTAATTCTCTCTGATTCGGGATTGGTACGATGGCTGACGAAGCTAAAGAGCCTGTCTACGCCTTCCTCGTACACGATGGACCAGGTTTGGTTTATCTGCTGCCCATATTCGCGCGCTTGCCTCCTCTTCTATTTCCCCTCACCTTTACTAATTCTCTCTGATTCGGGATTGGTACGATGGCTGACGAAGCTAAAGAGCCTGTCTACGCCTTCCTCGTACACGATGGACCAGGTTTTTTTTATAGAAACAAGGCAGTGGTCAGCCTGCATATCAACTGAGTAGAAGTCGGAGTGAAAAGGCGTAATTGTGGCCTCACCCTTCATCCTGAGACGACCAAGCTAGTCCGTTAATTTATAGTCTTCGAAGCCACGGTTTTAAGCGCTTCAGACTGTCTATAATGAGGAGTGTGTGCTGAGTGTTGTGAAGACGGCGTCCCACGAGTCCATTTCACTCACTATTCCCTCTTCCAGGCACCAATCTACTGTTCGAGCTGGTCAGCCATGTGATGCTGGGATCGGACACATATGGCCGGTGAGGCGCGAGCCTGTGTCTAGGGATTCCGCTATATCCGCCATGTGTGATATGTTTTATGGATGCACATCCAAAATAACGTGTGTCATGGTCTGACCTGGTAGCCCTCTTCATCCAGCGAATCAACCACGAGGCCCGTTTTATGGGAGGGGAGCAACACCGTCTACCTACCCACTCCATGATGCAATGCTGACGAACCTAAATCAATGCTAAACTGCACGACCGACAAGTTCCAGCTGTTTTTGCTTATGTAAACCCACATCTTCAGCCCTTTTTTGAGTTAGCACAACTCTGATCCGCCCCAACTCCTCTTCCACCATTGCCACCATTGCTTCCTCTGGCATTAATGGACGCCTCTTCTCTGCTTTCTGCCTGCAGACATCTGTCACATGAATCCCATCACAACGGTGCCCTACGGATGCCGAGCTATGGTGGAGAGGTGGTACTTTGATTTAAAGGACCGCGTATGCCGCAGTTATGTCACCTGTCCGGCCTACGGCAACAACTTCCCTGACGAGGAGACCTGCATTTCCGCCTGCAAACCATCTCACATTATGGGTGAGTGTGGCATCATTCGGATTCAGTTGGCCCTACTCGGTTCCAGCTTACGTTCGATTTCAAGAGGGGCAGATGCTGTCTGAGCATACCGAAAATAGTAAACAGAGATGAAAATAGTACTGTTCCGGGGTGATGTCCTTTAAAACTGTCTTTGGTTGTCTCTCTCCTTGTGTGTCTCCCTCCCATGGTATGTTTGAACATTTAAAAACCATCTTTTTAATATTTTGCAGTTTAGAGTAAGCCTTTAGGTTCAACACCAACGCGTTGTTGATTGTCTTGAAGTAAATGCCCGTGTAGCTAAGATGTTCATCTGCAACACTAAATACCTGCGATGTTAAATTTTGCAATCAGCAGCTTTACATTTTATGGTGCCCCTGGGGAAAATTTGCGGTTAAAATTCCCTGTGTTTCTATTCAAGCTTTTCTACCATAGTGGTATTGATTATTCTTTATGCCGAAAGAGGATATTAAAGTATGCAATGAAGTAACATATTGCATATGAACCTGTGAGTTTCATTAAATATCTAGTGCTTTCCATAGATTACATTATATAATCATACCAGACAAAAATATTTGTATTTCAACACAATTACATGACTAGCATCTTCCTCCCATTTATCAAGCTTTTGATGCAATACCTAAACTTCAGCTGCATTAAAACTGCTACCATTTATGCCCTGGACGGTCAGTGGGTTACAATAAATTATGCAAAGATATTTAGATTCCATGCATTCCAGAAGGCTAGGTGGGTAGCTAGACGCAAGTGTAATTAAACTCACGGCTTCCTGTGGGACCTCGTAGCTCAGGTGGCTAGAGCGTTAGCTGTACTAAAGCCTTTCCTTTGCTGGCATGACTTCTAATCCCACCATGGATGCAGAGTTTTTCACAGCTGGCTCAAGGGAATACTATATACCCTTTTTTTCACGGTGGTGTGTACCCTGTAAGTGAGCAGGTTTTGGCGATTTTTTCGCAAAACTGACGTCTATACCCTCCCTGACAGACGTATGCCGACTGCCGCTGGATCATGGTGGGTGTACAAACTTCCAAACTCGATGGTATTACAACAGCGAGAAGCGCACTTGTGAACGTTTCGACTATGGAGGATGTTTTGGCAACGCGAATCGCTTCCTCTCAAAACGTGAGTGTGACCATGCCTGCACCGATCAGGATGTCTGTCGCCTACCCGTGACGGTAAGCACTCCATTCTGTGATTCCAAATCGCTAAACGACTGATCCATGAGCAGCCCATTAACGTTTATAGATGACAGGTGATACAACTCCC
The DNA here is from genome assembly GCA_017591395.1 of Schistocephalus solidus. Classification (NCBI taxonomy): domain Eukaryota; kingdom Metazoa; phylum Platyhelminthes; class Cestoda; order Diphyllobothriidea; family Diphyllobothriidae; genus Schistocephalus; species Schistocephalus solidus. The sequence goes on from WEDG01003047.1 coordinate 63,305, forward strand.
TATTGTGCAGTTATTTGGTGTAATGTAGGGCTCTGTGAATGAAGATCTGGCTGAAAATTTATAAACTCAATCATAGTATATACAAAGAAGTGTTCTCATTAATACCGAGTTAGAAATCAACCCAAAAAGGCATCGTGTGCACAGTACATCTTCTCTTTCTAATTTACATACGAATGGTAATTTCACTGCTCAAAATGTTTGTTTTTTTAATTTTTCCCACCGATGTTTGACAGAGCGCATACCGGTACCATTTAAAATAATCATTTATAAAAACAAATTTTCGCATTCGTTGATGAACGCTCACCGATCGTTACCGGAAACCACACCGCACAGCGGTTAGTAGTATAAAAGGCAAAGTAACATCCCCGGCGAAGACGAGGGAGACTGGAATGGCCGTTTCTCGCTTAGTAGCCATCTTCAGCCAGTCATACTCAATCCCAGGTGGTGCACCAGCCGAGGACCGAAACCGCGACCCGTTGAACAGAAGTCCAACGCTCTAACCATTGAGTTTTGGGCTCAATGTCTAGCTGGTTTCGATCGGGAAGGTAGACTTGTATTCGTTGATGAACGCTCACTAATCGCTAACAGAACTCACTCCTTCCACCCTGCCTTTAATTTTTGGCCTGAAAAAAGGACAACCAGGTTGCTGACGCTGTTCAAAATTTTTGACAGCAAATGTCTTTCAAGTGTGATTTTTGTATAGCCGGTTGGACTGGGGAATAGGGGCCTCCTCAGTAAAAATGTTGGCAGTTCATATTCCGTTGTCCTGGAGATCATCAGAAAACTAAACTTCCCTACGGCCCTAGTCTTAACTCAAACCCTAACCAGCCCTAAAATTTAGCACAAAATTTACTTCTTTTATTCAATAGGAGGTTACAGGGGTACCAAATCGCTTGCCCAATATTAAAGCCTACGAATCTGTTGATTCTGGGAGAGGAAGGCGGTTCTAGCCATCATACTTGACCTATGTAGGCATAAGCGATTTTAGAGTTTGAAAAGCCACACGAAGAAAGGTTATCCGCTCAAAGTAACGCCTTCTCCAGGGTGAATGAGGGCCAACACGCTCGTTTGATTTACCATATCCCCTAGCATTGGAACTCATCCTGGTATTACATGAAATGTTTACCGAAATTCTGAAAGGTATTTTCTATTGAGAGGAGTTACTTCATGGGTTATGTAATATTGATTATCATAAGGCCAAATCCCACGATATTTCGTTCCCACTAGAATTTCATCCTTTAACTGCACTTTCATTAGCCTTTCTGCAGAAACCGCGCTCGAAAGGAATACTTCTGTCGTATGGATTTTTCCCGTCATTTTCCGACACCCTTTTATATTTTTTTGAAACCATGGACCCTAATATTCTTGCTTTTACTCATTGGATAGCTATCCAACTTTTTTTCTAAATTATTTTACTTATAGGATATGTTGCCTTCTGGTTTAAAATTACTTTCTTGATTATTATCTACAACAGTCCACACCCATGGCAAAATTTTCTGGACCGTATATGGTTTCTTCTTAATGACATAGGAGGATGTATGATTTGACTTATATGAAAGGTATACAGCGTGTCTAATCGAAAGCCTGAACGTAAATGCAATAGCAGATTAGATCCGACATGATTCGGGAACGGGAAAAGTTATTTTAATCTGAAATGTACATTTTTTCGAGCACAAAACGCAAAGAATACATGATTGACTATCAAGCGGATACAAGAAAGTATATTTTATCACAGGCTTTTAACAAAATACATTTTTTCTTTATGGGATCATAGAAAAAAATATAAAAAAATCTTAAAGATTCATTTTCGCGCAGTGCAGTTTTTCAGGTGGCCGAAAAGAAGGCTTTCAATATTACAGTCTCACTTGCATAATCCTTCCGAAGTTAAAACACACTTCCGAATATTGGTGAAGATTTCATGTGACTGTACATTCACAATATATCGAATTCTGTCATGATAGACTGTTTATGTTAGAAAATATTCATCTCATGTTGCTTTTCGCGCCGTACCTCTCGGGTATACGCAGAGCACGTAAAACGACGAAGGAAGTCAAGCGTCCGAGCCCTTCTCATAAACCTGAGTTCCAGCTTCGGTATTTGCTTAATTCCCACTCCCACGACGCATCCCAAGTTTCCATCAAGCGTCCGAAATTCAAGTACCATTTCCTTCTGCATCTTCTTCTGATTTCCACAAATCAGGGCATTGCGCCACTGGACACTCAGGCAGTGGAGCGCTACTTCTTCAACGCCACCTCGAAGGAATGCCAAAAGTTCCTCTTCGCAGGGCGCATCAGACGTGGAAACAACTTTGAGAGTGAGGCCACCTGCCATCAGGTCTGCCTGGCAGTCCTAAACCTGCATCCCGTGTCGGTGAAAATCAATAAGATGTCCACCTCACTGGAGCTCATCGCCTCTCAACTGCGCAAGGCCGCAGAGACGCCGGTTCTGCAGTTCGGACGAAACTTTACAAGTGAGTCGGTCGTTCTATTTCCCAATCACTTTTATGTTCCACGGGACGGGGTGGTGGACAGTACTGGTGGACTTTCGCCACAGCACAATGCTGGCATTAAGTGCGATCAGTTGCATTTAATGCGGGACTGTTAGCTTTCCTTACTGTGTTGTGGCGTCTAAAATGCATCCTATAAATGCTACGCGCCTTCTGCGCACATTGCTCTCCTTTTTAGTAAAAATATTCTACTGAGGTCAAGGAACGTTGGTTTCAGTTACCTGATACAGCACAGGTACTAGAACAAAAGTCCAGAAACATGTTTGGTACTTGGTATGCGCCTTTCTGCTAGTGATGTAAACTAAGAAAGCAAACAGTTGCATTGTTTGCCATCCTGACAGCATAGGTGCTAACTAGAAACGCAAGCATTTTTTGCTGGCCTTCTGTCGCTGCATGAAACAGGAACTGATCTCTCAGCATTTTCCGTGTGCTTTCCGGGATGTACCCTAGTTTTGAAGGCTGCGACCTTTAATCTTCTGCAGCTGACGAATTTCGACTCAAAGCAATTTTGCGACTGAGCCTAACGCATTGATTTCTAATGGTACTAAAAGTTTGGTATTGCCTATTTCTGCCTTACAGTCAGGAGCTATCTAAAAACCCTACTTTCGTGTTACTTTTTGCCTTTTTCCTTCGTCTTCATCGACCGTCCTCTTCTTTTCCACCTTCAAACAGAAGCAATTTTCGTACAATTTTTTTGAAGATCGAGGAGTCATATGCATCCACTTAACTAAATTCCTTGTTTCAGTAAATGTCCCTGGGAAAAACTATGCGAAATCTGTTAAAAGGTTTCAATAAGCATATCGTCTAACTCTTCTGCTGTACCTCCTAGGGAATAAGGGGGCAAATAAGGTTTGATTAATATTCAATAAACTTTGTTCTGAATCCTCGTTGTCTTATCAATCCCATTTTTGACCTATTATCAACTATGGCATGCTTCCGCACCACTCTCCAATTTCAGCCATAGTGGTAAACAAGGGGCCCTGTCTTTCGGCCCCATACCTTACGGATATTATCAGGAACGTGACACTTGAAAACTGCTCTCCGAAGGATGTGATACAAGAGATTGCTTTCGTGTACAGTGAAGGCACCAATCGGTGTACACCCACAGTGATTCCAGTCTGTTTGGAGTATCTGGAAGAACCCTATCACCTACGCATCGGTAGTCAACAACTCGTTTTTGAGAGCAGAGCCCGCTGCGAGAACGCCTGTCTGGCCGGTGGAAAGCACTGAAACTGCCATTGTGCAACACTTTTATATCATCGAGGACAGCAAAGACTGGCTAAATTAGCCCCCAGATTGTCTTGATTTCCTTGTAATTTTGCCTTTATTTCCGATTCCTGCAACTTAAATTTGTTCATCACAAAGCCACTTATGGTCGGTCCTTATCTGAGCAGTTCAGATCGGTTCAGACGGTGGCAATGGGGAAATCGATCGCACCAGCTGTGCAATTTTAATATGACCTTACTTGAACCTTGGTCTGGTTTTGTCTCTTGTACCGCTGGTCCAATCATTTGCGCTACTCCAAGAACGTGGCCGAAAATCTTTTTGTAACCACCAGTACATGAACATGACCTTTGTTGGCATTAGGTTTAAAGACAAGCAGCTGGTGTTGCAAAATATGCCACTTGGACGATAAAAGACGTCAGACCTGAAACGGTACGGTAGGATCTGTTGAGTAGTTGGCCACCGACTGCTATTCTAACTACCGACTGCTGGTTTTGTTCACGAACGGAGGATAGTGCAATGATCGGCACTGAATGCCAGATATGAATTGGGCAGGCTCCGTCAACTGAAATGGGCACACACCGCTCCGACTGACACTGCCCAACAAACTAGCTCCCTTATTGAATGGGTCGAAAGGCCACTGATTTGAAAATGTTATTCTTAAGGCAAAGTAAAGAGGGGGAGATCAAAACAGTGATGATTAGCATTTCGACTGTCTGCCACTGTCTGCTCTACAACAGAGTTGTGAAGGGACGGTGATTGATGCTGAATTGTACTGAGTGCGGACTTGCGCAGAATCTACCTCACTCTCTGTCCCACTCCACCCCCACCTGGGCGTGGTGTTAAGACAGAGTCAAAAAGACCGGAGATGGGAGAGGGCGCAGGTCCACGCACTGTCGTCCAAAGCAAACAAGAACCCAACAACAAAAAAGAGGGATCGCTCGGATCCTGGCTGAGTCACAGTGCCATAAAGGTCACAGTAAGAAGGAGTCATTGCAGCCTGCCTCTGAGTCCACTCAGCCACTCCACACAAAAACCACACACTGGATTGACCACGCGGTCCGAGTTATCCCGTCAGTTGGTAACCTTCCAAGCCACGGTTTTTGGCGCACCGTGATAGTTTCAAGCGCGTCAGCTTGTTTATAGTGAGGAACATGCGCTGAGTCGTCGACCTCACTCTCTTCCCCACCTCTAGAATCAGGCGACCGTCCGAGCCGGTCAGCGGTCTGATGCGGAAATGGGCGCAGCTGCTGGTGACTTCGTCTACGTGTACTACGTACACGACCTGGCCCCCCAAACACAAGCACCAGGATTTCACACAACAGGGGGTTGAATGGCTTACATCTCACATGTGTGAGATAGCCAGAGGTCACGTTAAGAAGGAGCCATCGCAGCCTGACTTTCAGACCACCAGTCAGCCACTCCGCAGAACACGCATTGGACTGACTGCGAGGTCTCGGTGGGGGACAGTTAGGGTTCCTGGTTTATTCGCTCTTCACTACAAGTCAAACAATCTGCCTCTATCATGTCTGCTAAATCACCGGGCACTCACTCGAGTTGGAATAGATACACGATCTACCCAATACTCGCTAATTTACGAAGAAAACTCGCTGTCACATTGGTATTGACGAAACCAGTTTCAGAAGGCCAGTTGGCGAGCATACGCGTGCTTTCGATGAATTCTCATTAGGCATTGGATATGAACATCGAATATGAATTATATGCGTCCTGTGGTTACACATATTTTGACAGTTCATTGGTGCCCAGGATGGGTAAAATGGAGCCTGGCACAGGTGCTTAAAAAGGAACCTGCATTAATCGAAAATCAGAAAAACCATAAAATTTTAACCAAAATTCTTGAATTTCGTTCGCTCTTAGGAAGGATTACTTATGTGAGATTGTAATACTTATTATCTCAGCTTATAAACTTAAGTCAGACATACCAGGAAGCCGGCCTTGATAAAAAGGCCTACTTAAGTAGTACGCACTTTGTATCGATTTTCTATGCCCTACGTCTCTTCGTGCATCCTGATCATGCAAGTCACAACTCAGCCAATAGCCTAACCAATCCCCTGCCAGCCATTCATACGATCGTTTTTCCATGCGGACACATACATACATCAAACCCGCGTAAACCACAGTGCTACTTTCGCGCTCCCGAACTGACGCCTTTTTTGGACCCACAAGAAAACTGCCAATTCACATCAAGTGACTCTACCTTCTGGCTAAACTAGCTTGCTATGTGTGTGTGTGTGTTTTGGCCTGATTCACTATTCCATACCGTAAAACCTTACGAAGGGATAAAAAGAATGCTAATACAACTTCTAAGAAGCCTCAATACCTTTCCTTCATGAAAATGACTAAGGACACAGAGAGAGCTGTAAGCCCGGTTGAAATCAAGTAGCTAAACTTCAAAAGGAACTATGCCACGTGATGTCAAAGTTTCAGTGCTTGAAGCGAAACGGGCAGTAAGGAAGATCGCTAGTAATGAGTAGAACTGAAACCGAAAAGACTGCTATTACTCGTGCGGCAGGTTTCAGTTTGTTCGTCGGTTTTTATTACGTTGGCCTCTTCACCTAGTACTTCTAGAATGCTTCTAAGGGCATCTATATCATGTAATCTCCTGTGTCTAACTTGTTCGGTAGTGCTTTCGTTTCAGTTACACTTACTTTCCTCGATTTATTCTAGCGGACCCCTATGTACTGTGTGCATAGTTAGTCCAACTAGAACTCTTAGATTACTTAGCGCTTAAAAGCGGCCTTGCTGACACGATACGTTGATAACTGCGGTGGAAATTGCAGCGGAGTAGCGTCATGGCGCGTGTGGCTAATTCTCTTGGCCGGGCCAATTACCGCGACAGGCAAGCCCCTTCGATTTCTGCCAGTCATTTCACGGGCCACTCGCCTGCGGCGAAGCCCACTAGGTCAGCTGACACCTGCGCTCCTGACAAGATGACCTCGTGCTATCTGCCCCGTCGCGGCTGCAAACGGACGCTCAGCTCCACTGGAGGCAGCTGTCGACGCGATTCTGTTTACATTCTGAATGACCCTCAGAACGTGAGGTTCGCCATGATTGTTGTCCAAGCATGCAGCACAAGAGATTTTGACTGGCGAAAACGACGAGGTCAGGCACGAAGTGATCACGGCCAGCGTCCTGTGAGGCCCACAAACTACCTCCGAATGTGAGCAGAGTGGTAACTTGCGAGTGGATTTAGTTAGCCGTAGGCGGAGGCCTGACTGTTTGAACGGTTAGAGAAATACCATGTTGGACTCGGAGATCTCCGCCTCTCTTTGCATATTTGCGCCGCTCGTGACTTTATCAAATTTCCAAGGTCGCGAGTTTAGCTGGTAATCGTGATGTGTTATAATGCAGATGTTAGGGGTTCATCTCTTTGTTGGGTACTTCAATTTTCTTCGATAAGTTTAAGAAAAATGTTTGAAAATTATGGAGGAAATGACTTTAAGCTAGATGTGCCAAACACTACTTATTGGTATTTTAGGTTGTGGGACGCTCATTGGTAGACTGTTGAATGACCTTTGTCTCAATGAACAAGCAACAATCCTTCGAATGCTTGTTCCTTTAGAACTGAAATTGCGAGTGACTGCCTGAAGGTGACAACTTCAGTCGCTCTTGTCTTCGTTGCTCCTTTTCCCTATACATATATATATACATTTGGAAATAAATTATCGCCAAGGAACTGGAAGACTTAGACGACTGTTTCTGGTTTAATAGCCGTAATCAGCCAGTTTTGGAGCACATGGGTTTCGAGAGCGGCATATTTGGTCATGGAGTCAAGTGCTATATCATCCGGCCACAGGCTCGTTGACTAATTGGTCCCCAGTGAGAACTTTTAACGATGGAATTAGGGGGCGCTCACGGATCGATTTGCGGCATTTGCTCGTCCAGCTGTGCCTTGGCGCTCAATGCAAAACCTTCGGAGACAGTTGCATAATTACAAGGAATTTATGAAAAAGAAGATTACCGACGAAGAACAAGCACACTGAAATGGCAATTTCTGGTTTATTCGCCGTCATCAGCCAGGCATACCTACTCTCAGGATTGTAACCGGAGTTGTTGGTCATATAGTCCAGCGTGCTGCTATTGATCCGTGGCCAATAAGTCAGAAATGGCCAATCCAGTCTCCCACGTTTTTTCCAGTAACCCCCTTTGCATACCATCTTGGCTGCTGTGCAACTAGCTCCTAGAACTCTGCATTCAGCCCACAGAAACAACGGAGCGCGCATGTCGCGAAAATTGATCATCCAGCACCCTTTCTGCGATATATATATATATATATATATATATATTTTTATGCAAGTAAATCAAACCGATTTTTATTTACTGGTCGAAAAATCTTTCTTTCCCAAGCATTGGCCCCTAGACTTGCATCAAATTACAGGGGCGTGCAGCTACCGCATTAGCATAGTCTGAATTTACTAAATAAACAAAATACCGGGATCATTAGCTGTCGATCGTGTATATTCGGTTGTAAACAGCCTCTCTTTCTCTTACGCCTACCCGCAGATGGCCTAACCAAGTATAATCACCACTAATATCTTTAACAGATCCCCCTCACGTCCAGAAATGGCAGGCTGTCTCCTACTGCTTCTTCACGAGTGAACTGTATGGCTGGGAAAACACCATTCAGCCTCTGATGCAGTTGGTCAACTTCGCAGTTCTTTACTACGACAAAGGTGTCATCTACATATCGAAGCCAGATTTTGGGCTTGAGAGTTTGGAAAACATCTTCTTCTAGTCGTTGCAAAACCAATTCGGCGAGTAGACCTGATATTGGCATCCTGATACTGGACATCCATTATAAGGGTCTACGTTTACGACTCACCGCCCCCCGTCAAAATGCCACATCAACTACCGGCAACCCAGCCACCCGGAATCCAACTGATCCACCATCCACCCTCCCCCTACAGCACCGGGACCCGCAGTTGTTCCACCTCCCCCTTCCCCTAGCTCACAATCTAACATGACTCACCTTTTACAAGCCAATGGTCTGTCGGTCCTGTCACGCCTGCCTGTCTAGTGCGACATTCTAACACTCACTTTTATTTATTTCGTCTGACGACGGGTTGGTGTGACCAGCTCGAAAATTCACGAGTACAACTCGCATTTTCCGAAGAACCTCTTCCTTTTTTCATATATATATATATATATATATATATATATATATATATATATATATATATATATATATATGTATATATATATATACGTTTGTATGCAAGTAAATCAAACCGATTTTTATTTACTGGTTGAAAACCTTTCTTTCCCAAGCATTGGCCCCTAGACTTGCATCAAATTACAGGGGCGTGCAGCTACCGCATTAGCATAGTCTGAATTTCCTAAATAAACAAAATACCGGGATCACCAGCTGTCGATCGTGTATATTCGGTTGTAACCAGCCTCTCTCTCTCTCTTACGCCTTCCCGCAGATGGCCTAACCAAGTATAATCACCACTAATATCTTTAACACATCCCCCTTACGTATTACAGTTCTCGAACGCGCATAAAGCAACCTCTCCCGCACATTCGCCTAAGTGGCGAGATGAAGAGATCTCCTGCAAACTTTCAGCTATTTTCAATAATCGCATGTGCAAATGGGAGACGAAACAGTCGAAAATGGCAAAATGAATTTGGGAAGGCAAACCAAGCAGAAAGTTGGCAATATTACTGACACAAAAACCCAAACGGCAGGGGAGTCCCTTTTAGTAAAGGGGTTTGTTGCCTATATTGATTTTGGGATAATCCGAATGAAAAGGCAAGCTTAGAGGACAGAAATGGTGACAAAAAAAGAAAGGGACCGCAGTTTGGCTGATAAAGTAGAAGCGAGGCCAATCAGCACTTGCTGAGTAGTGCATTCAGTTGCGGGATGAGAATGCTAAAAATGGCTTCCCACGGTTTCGAGGGACGAAAGTTCCAATCGAGGCGCAAGCAGATAGAAATCGCTGAAGAAGTAATCCGTCGTCATCTAATTTTCTCCTTGTCTTCCCTACGAGAGCAGAGCATCAGTATTAGGGTTATGCGAGTAGACGGTTTATGTTCGAAATAAGTAAGTGCTCACTGGCCGTACCTTGTTGATCTCGGATTTACGAAGCCCATGTGTAATCTTGTCGAGCATCTCCTCGGCAGCGACAACTTCAGGCGACCGGAAGTTCTTCACCTTCATTTCCGTGCCTATACGTTGAGTGATGAAATTTCGAGTTCCGTTTAACAACTACTCACCTCTTTCCATCATTATAATAGTCTCAGGCGTCGGCTTCGACTTGGAGAAGGCTTTGTTCAGTTCGGGCGTGCATTCCACCTTCTTCAAAGCCATCAGCTTTCTGAAGGGGTTTTCTGAAAGGACAGGGATTAGCAGATGACGGCACGTTTGACGTACCTGGGGCGACGTGCTTCAAATCAGGCACCTTGTAGTCCGTGGGGTGCACTACCAGCTCTGTCTGAGCCTCGGTGTTGCCCAGTCCATTATGAGCCCTCACTTGAATGGTATGCGAACCGAGTTCGAAAGTGCATTTGTTGAACTCCAGAATGCTGATCCCGCCGTCACTGTATACCTTGGTCAAGGAGTCCTACGAAGCATAAATGTGATCCAATTAGGGCGTCAGACAGGGCCAGTTACATATAAAAGCACTACAGTGGTAAAGATATTATTACTTAAGATGTCAGTTCTACCTCAGGTTATTAACGAAACCTATCAGGAACAGGCGAACTGTCGACGTCAGTTAAAAGGATTAAAGAAAGTTGACCACCATGTTGAAAGAAATAGGTTTAAAATAATACTTTGGCAGTGCGCGCTGGGTAATTCGTTGCTATGAAAGAATATCTGCTATTTTTTCTGAGTTCGTATATTATAACGGCTGCCGGGAGGATGTACTGATCCAATTTGCGACCCATTGACAGTGTATATGACGCCTCCGCTCGACGTCACTATAGCAAATTATACTCCAGATAACAAACACTCTCCCTTACATCTTCCCAAATTTCATCGAGTATTGATTGCTCACCACCATAAAATAATCTTATCGTTATATTTAGTTCTAATTTCTCCGTCTTCGTCATAAAAATCCGAACTGAAAATCTTGCAGAACATGCTCTTCATAAACTTTTGCAGACTGCATTATGCATACCTGAAAAACAGCCAGGTAGCAAGCGTAGCATAGAGTTTATGAGGTCAGAATTATAGAGCACATTGAATAGACAAATGTGAATACAAATTAATTAGACCGAGAAGCGGAGATGGGGCTCGTAAGTTACATGTTTAATTAATGTAAAAGCGACAGGATTATCCTATTGAAGGTGGAAATGTTAGCGGTCCACAGGTTCTTTAATTCCATGTCCAAACATATTTCGGAAAGTCCTTAGTATGATGCATACCTGTTGAACAGGTTCACCATCAACGAGCCAAGCAATCTCGGGCACAGGATAGCCGCTCATTTTCACCAAGAAGCGTGCCGGGGCACCCACAATGACCTCCATAGCCTGCGGAGGTACATCGATGGCGGGCGGGGCGTCCTGTGGGACCTCCTCAGCATATCGCATGCTAGTGTCCGAGCTGAAGTGAAAATGTCGCAGTGGGCAAATTGGCATGGAGACGGCAATAGGAGCTAATACAATGTTGTGCAGAAATGGTTGTTTCCGCATTTTTAACTGCTTACTAAAATCTTATAAGTAGAAATAATTCCTAACATTTCCAATTCCTGCACTACAGCAAGGACCGCACAGGAGCATTGAGTGCGGCTGAAACCTGCTTCCGAGGGAAGTTAGTCACTCTGCCTTTTCGTCGACAAGTAAAAATTACCCAAAATTTGCCTTGGGAGATAAAATGAGCGGACATTGAATGCACAAAAAGCGTACCTTTCTCGTGCAGCTGCCTCGATAGCTTGGATGAGCTTAAAACCCTCAGAACCCTCAAGGAGGTTGCTCTGTGTGATGATCGCCGCGCTCGGATTACAGGTCAGCTGCAGGTGCTCGCTTTCGATACTGCCCGAGGCGTTAGTGATTTGGCACCAATAGGATCCACTGTCCTCGGGAATGGTGTGCAATAATCCCAGAGTGGCGATTCCACGTTCATGCTCCACCCGGAATCGGGTGCCATTGCACAGCGACTCGCCATCCTTGTACCTTAAGTGAGGCAGAAAGGATAGGGGCAAAAAATGTATTCAAAGGCAATGTGTGGTCCATACTTGTATTTATTTTTGACTCTTTAATTGACTAAGAAACGACGACCGTTAGAGTTCAACCATGTCGAAGGACATAGGGATGGAATTGGAGGGCTCACCACTCGACGGTTACGTTGGGATCGGTGGCGGGCTCAAATTGCAGTTGAAAGCTCACACTCTCGCCCTCCATGATCTCGCCGACAGGTTTTGGTTGGCGCAGGATGCTGGGCGCTGCGGCCGGCCCGTCTTCGACGTCGGGTCCTCGTCGTGGCGCATTCAGGAGGTCTTCCAGCTCTTTCAAAGCTTGCAGTCCTGCATGAGAAGATTGGTAATTCGGGTGTTATGCGTTATTATATATTTTACGTGCACATAAACTTCCAGACTTTGGGGTTATAAATTAGTCTTAGAGGATACAAATCAGCTTCAAAATCCTCTTTTAACCACCTGACAGACATAATGCGTTTATGTTATCAGTTCATCTAAAATAGGCCCAGTTTGGCATGTCCGTCGTGCGTAAAGGTAGCTTGCATGCATCAAGCGGAAAAGCCGTAATCCACAGCATCTCAGTAGGATCTGCGTCGGACGTGGTATAACTAGGTTTATTTCGGATGCCGAATTAATGTTGGAGAAGTAAAATTTTACGCAGCTCACTCACCTACTCATTTTGTCGCCCCACCCAGGAAGGGAGGTTTTATTTTATCTCTAAATTAAGCAAAACAACACACCGGAGAACCTATCTCTATAGTATTTTGCTCCAGTAGGCGTCGGATCTAGCCTTATAGGTGGGTTTGTCTACTTCCTTGGTCCTATTAATCATGGCGACGCTCTATATCAGAAAGAGTTTCGTGATTTTGGATCCGGAGACGTCCCTAAAAGTCGAATGCGTGCACCGAACGCCAGTTGACAATGTGGGCATGTCACCGGGAGTTGGGGCTTGCTGCGTTTTGACTTCTTCCGCAAGATGGGTTCTGTAGGTTTGCAGATCCAGTCTTTACGACAGTGCACATTCACCTTAGCAGCTTCCATGTGAGGTCTGCATAAGTGGCAGCATTTATATGCAGGTGATGACTGGCAGCATAGCTTTTGTCTGCCTCGTGGGTGAACACTCGTGGCCAGGGCACCGTAGATGGGCAGATGCTGGTCATCCGTCGTCCTGGCTTGGCTGCTGCAAAACGGTTGCATCTGCCCTAGCTTGGTGGAGATACTGGGGACGCCGGTGCTGTCCAGGAGTTCTGCGTCGTGGATCTTTTCCTGTTACCTCAGCCTAGACATTCTATGGAGGCAGTTGAGGTGAGGATTGACTGTCGTAGGCTGTCCTTGCCTCCGCCCCATAATGAGAACTGTCCGGATGCCAACTCGATTCCTCTTCAGTTTCAAGGGAAGGTTGCGACCGATTCCAAAATGAGTGCATTAGCCTGCTGAAGGCTTGGTTGACTTTTGGGACAACCAGCGGGCAATGTCATGGTTGACCTTGATATTTCTCATATTCGTACTTCTCGTCACCTGCGCTGGTCAAACGTTTCGGTGAACTAAGAGGATTAGTAACCCGGCATTTATATAAATTATTTTCGATTTGTTTTACCACCGTATCTAAACAATTGAAAATGCGTCATGTAACGCTAAGAAATTCCGATCGCACCTGGTCAGCAGCGAGCTCCTAACTCGGCTGATTGATCCTTACTGTACTTTGCGGTGTATAGGTGGCTGCTGACAGCTAATGGGCTACAAATGGTCATTCCAGTCTCCCTAGTCTTTGTTGGCAGTGTTCATCTGCCTATAAGACTAACCGCTGGGCGAGACTCCAGATTGAGGCCCACGGCAGAACAAGACGCGTATGTCCCGTAACGGATCACTGAGGCGTCTATCCGCCACTGCCAATATGCTCGATCTTAAGCGACGAGATAAAGAACCTGTTACTCAATAGTTAGGGCGTTGGACTTCTGGTCAACGGGTCGCGGGTCGCGGGTTCGAGCCTCGGTTAGCGCACTACCTGGGGTTTGGTATGGCTGGCTAATGTTGGCTAATGAGGCAGAAATGGCCATTCCAGTCCCCTTGTCCTCGTTGGCAATGTTGAGGTGCATACATGTTGAAAAGAAAATTGCTCTTCGGGAAATGGAGTTGTACTCTTAAATTTTCAAGTTGGTGACACCAACCCGTCGTCAGACGAAATGAACAGAGGAGAAAGGGAAGTGGCGTGACAGGACAGATGGTGACAAACAAACAGCTGGTGTGAGTGGGTGGTGGGTGGACCAATAATCGGGGTATGTTTTGGGACGGGGGAGGTGAGGAGAGAACAATTACATTGGCTTGTTTGGGAGGGGGAGGTGGGCGGCGAGTACCTACGGCCGGCTAGATTATCGATCATGGTTCCGGGTTGGATTTAGGGGTCACTGCGTCGGTTGGAGGTGTCGGAATGTTTAATTGCGGTTCACCATGTGTGAGGTGGGGTTGGCGACAAGCGAGATTAAAAGCCGCTAGGATTAGCAGTCGTTGCTAGGGGGTGGGCAATCGTTAGTAAATCGCGCACGTAATCCTTCGTAATGAGCATCTAGGTCAACGTGGCGGTTAATGCTAGCTGTGCTAGAGTGCCAAGCTTCGAGGAATTCTCGAGCTTGTTTGGTGTTGGCCATGGCGATCACGTCGGTACCGTCCCAATTGAAGCGATGGTCACATTCAAGGGAGTGCGCAAACACGAGTGATAAGGGGTCACGTCGGCGAATGGCTAGCTTATGTTCGTTGATGCGAGTCCCAAGACGTCGGCCTGTATGGCCAATGTAAACAGAAGGGCAGTTGGCGCACGGTATACGGTAAATGACATTGCTTAATTGTTCTTTTTGGAAGGGGTCCTTTACTCTGCATAGGGTTGCGCGTATGGAGGACGCAGGCTTGTGGGCGACAGAGATGCCAAAGTGACTTAATTGTCGAGAGATGGTTTCGGAAACACCTTGCATGTAAGGTAAGGAATAAAATTTCCGTGGCACTATATCTCCATTAGAAACAAGGTTCTGCGTTTGTCTCTGGCGTCGAAGACAATTTTTCACGAAACTCGTTGGGTATCCATTGGACCGGAAGAACTGATACAAATACGATAGTTCTTTCTTAAGAAGGTCATCGCTGCTGCAATAGCGGAAGGCCCGATGGAAAAGGGTGCGAACACAGCTTCTTTTATGGGCCGCAGGGTGGTTACTTGCATAGTTAAGCACGATTTCTGCAGTAGAGTCCTTTCGGTGGACGCTTGTTGCGAGTCCACCATCACTGAGTCGTTGTATTCTCACGTACAATTTACACGCGAAGCTGCAACAAGAGATACACTACCATTCCTAGACGTGAAAATACAACGAATCAGTGATAATGGACTTCACTTTCTCCTCTGTTCATTTCGTCTGACAATGGGTTGGTGTCACCAACTTGAAAATTTACGAGTAAAACTCCATTTCCCGAAGAGCATTTTTCTTTTCCTTATACTATCTCGGGATGCAAACCACCTCTGTTATTCATATATATATATATATATATATATATAAGCCAAACAAGTGCGTAACACTCACTAATGTGGTAAGGATCTCACTCGATCCCATTTGTCCGCCCGCCAGTTACCTACCTGTCCTATATATATATATATATATATATATATATATATTAGATATGGTAGTTTACACTTGGTATGTTTATTCATATGCATACCTCGCTGAGCCCTATCACCAGTCAGTTGGCTGTCATTGATGATGGTACCAGTCTTTTCGATGGACAGAGTGGCCGCATCGCTCTCTGCTCTGCCGTGTTCAGTGGTGATGCAACACACGTAATTCCCAGTATCCGAGGGTTGGGTGTAGTTGAAGCGTAGGCTGGCTACGCCCATTTCCAGCTTTACGGTGATTCGAGAGCCTAAAATTGATTAGGAAAATGCATGTTCCGGGGAAAATATAAGCTCTTTTTAGGAAAAGGATGTAAAAGGCAGGCCTTTCACCGAGGGTAACAACTACATGATTGACCAGCGCAGCTTCTGCATGCTGCATTTCCTCACTAAGAAGGTAAGTTGATCTCCTCAGTGAACTAAGTTTCAGACCGTAATGAATTCTTCTTAGTTGTACCTTTATAGCACCCTTTATTCAGGTTCGATTCCAGTTAAAGCAACTCCGATTTGCACATGATTGTTTACCAGCAAGCGTATGACACGCGTTTATGTTGATTCACTCTCATCAGTTACTGCGCTCGAACCCTTTTCCAGAAGGCAACTGCGCAAGTCAGCAGTGCATCTCGATGGTTATGGTCCGCGTCGCTTTTGACTCGAAAAGTCAAGCCAGCAGAAATTCTTCGTGTTTAGTTTGATTCTAGTGTCGTATTCTGTATTTTATCGTCAGTCAGAGACAAGAAAGGGGACAATTCAACCGAATTATACTATGAGTATCCGTGAAGTAACTTGTGACAACATAAGTGATGCTTGATCCGAAGGTTCACAAAAGTCATTTAACATAGCAATAATGACAATGTGGAACTCTTCTCTTCCCTTAATGCAGCCAATCCCGAAGATGACTCAGGAGATGAAAGCTTCTGGTCTTCATCCTCAAAAAAAACATGACGATCGCTAAACGATTTCCCTGGTTTGAGAACTACGCTGATGATAACGCGTGGCTACACTGAGCAGATGGCTATGCGGTCATTTTCCGCGTTCAGCGTTGTATTTTTGCGACTTCTTGAACAGGTTCTACAGCCAGTCACCTGGGAGAAATGAAAACAGGGAGCCAACTTCCAATGAAAGTTGACCTCTCTCATAGGGAGGTAGAGTCATCGTTCAAATGCCACGCTTCTAGCATTTCGTGTGTTATTCGAGTAGGCTAAAACAGCCACTGGAGCGACTAGCAACATCATTCAAACAGTGATTCCGCCGACAGGCATCTCCATTTGCCATCGGTCGACAAAGCGCTGCAGGTATAAGCGAAATTTGCGACTGAAAGTTATTTTCGAGTATAGGTGAGTTTTTGATTTCAATTGGGCTGTTCCTTTTCATTTAACCTTCACGAATCATTCTCGAAGCTATTCAAATCATGGGAGCCACCCTGTTTTAGACGAAGAACTATCCTTGCTCCTCCTTACGCATACAGTAACCACACACACGCACAATAAAAAATGAATAACGTCATATCTATTTATCATAAGGAGGAACACGTTTCTCGACTCCCCTACAACGCATGTCTGCCTCTCGGCCCCCAACCAAGCATATGACAAAGACAAAGGAGAGACAAGGGAGACACGTCGCTATGCGACCGCCTGCGAGGGCTCTAGTCTGAGTTTCAGGGCACAACGGAACATGCATGTTCCTTAAGCAGATCGGTGAGCCCCACACTATCATCATATTCCCGATCACAACCGACAAAACAACGGGCCCGTGGCTCAATGGTAGAGTGTTACACTCAATGACCAAAGGTCGCGGGTTCGAATCTCAGGTGATCCACACCTGGGATTGGGCAGGACTGGCTGATGACGGCTAATAAGCCAGAAATGGCCATTCCGGTCTCCCTTGTCTTTTTCGGTTCCACCTTATCATCATATTCCCTAAGTTGCTATGCGACTGTGTGAGGGCTCTTAAGTGAGCTCCAGGGCACAACGGAACATACCTGTTCCTTAACCGGATCAGTGAAAACCACACTAGGATAATACATATATACATCTATATATCCTTTCGGTACATACCTGTATGAACCATCTCCCCATCTTTTTTCCATTCGACGGTGACTTTGCTGCCATTCCCGGTATCCACGGGAACCTCAAAGTAAGCGTCGAATGTCTCCGAGGTGGTCACGCTTGGCGGAATTATCGGCCCCTTGAATGACGGTGGAATAGGGTCCACTGTCCTCTCGGCAGCGCTGTAATGGGGAACAAAAATCATATCTTTCACTTAACTGGATGGCTACAGAAATCGTCCGCCGCATATTTAAGTGATGATGAATATGTGCAGGGTGGGGCCGGCGCAACAGGGACTGACATTTAGGGACCAAAATCCAGAGTCAGTATGTAAAAGATGTGAAGTAGAATCGCTCAGACAGGACCAGTGAAAAAGAAAACCATGATGCTGAACTCAATAATGGCGATAAAACTCTCCTACAGGGAAGCGTCGCATGGGAGGGGAGAATGACGGGGCTTCGTCCGTCAATATCAGTAATCTGCCAACCGAGTAGATGGGCCCACGACTGCGGTGGTTAAGTGTCCCCTTGCCGATTTACATTCTCTATTCTCTGCGCGTGTGTGTGTGTGTGCGCGCGCATATCGGAATACATGGACGAGTAGCTTCAGCTAGGGCGCCAGGACATACGGGTCGTTTCGGCTTGACAAGAATCTTTATACGCACGCGGCAAACGCGCCTTCTAGCTCACCGTTCCATCGCCTCCCCGTGCCACTGTTCCGTCGGAAGTGCCTTACGCCGTCCACGGGTCTGACTGGGGTGGGGCGTGACACACAAGGCCCAGATCGGAAGTGGAGATGCTGGCACCTAGTCTTCCCGAGGTGGATTTGACCAGCTCCCGCCCCACCGCAGGTCGCCTCGAGAACCGGAACTCTGCCTTCAGTGGCAGACTATCAGGTTTGCGTAGAATACGACTTGGCCGGGTCATGCTGAACTATAGATTTCCCTCTGTTGGGTCTATAAACTGGGTGGCGAACTCCAACGAATTCCAGAGGGCCAATTTGAGCTACTTTGCATGATGCCATGTGTACTGAGGTTAAAAAATAATAAAGTACTTTAAAAAAAGTCTTTCAGTGACAACATACTCACCGTAGTCTTCGTTGTGTTAAAGATTTCTTTAAGCAGCAGTCATTTTTTAAATTAAAACAACGAAACCATGCTTCCCGAAAATGCCTCTTGTCGATACAAACGCGCTTGTTTCTGCAGGATAAAAACACTGATGACACCGCCTAGACCAAATTACATGAACTGAATACGACAACTTTATTCAAATACACGTGTTTCGCTTTTAGTCACCCGAAAGCAGTACCTGATAAAAGTAAAGGCGCAAAGTAAATCCCATGACTCAAAGAGACCACCTAGCCTTAATTTCCCTGTGTCATGGTGTTGGTAGCTCAGAATGAACGCATCGTCTCCCCCACAAATTTCTCAATGGACTCTCACGTTTTGCCATCAGACTATGATGTTTAGAGTGTTCTAATGCCTTGTCCAAGCTCCCTTAATCGACCTGCTGATCCCTTCACCGAGGAAATCGGTATTACTGGCAAGTAACGTTTGAGTGCCCATCCGAAAATTCACTGTGCTTTCCAATCTATTTGGCCAAAATGTTTTTGTACAGAAATCTCACCTCATGAACCTCATGTCGTTGGAATTTTTAATTTGATAATATCCTTCGTTGACGAAAAGTCTCCTGCTTTTGCAGTCAATATATATATATATATATATATATATATAGAAGTGAAGGTTGGCAATCGTAACAATAGTTTAGACATCCAATGAACATTAAAAATGGGGAGACGGTTGAGGGCGTTCAGAGGTAGGAGGTCAGGGGGTGAGGGAAGGAAGATGGGAAGGGGGGGAAGGAGGCGTCGGACGATTAGCCATGTTTCTACTTCGTCACTGTAACGAGACGTGGTAAGTGTGAACGCACATGCTGAGTTCGTCTTCGACCTAGGGAGCCATATGGCCTGCATAAAAGCTTTTGCAGCTCGAAATTGGGTTGGTTAACCGTATGGCCACTACAAGCGAAAATGCGAGTCCCAGGAAGTAGTTGATAAGACGTAGATGCGAGCGCTAGGACAATAGCTTCATTCACCTGACGTTTCGGATTTCAATCCGAACCCATCATCAGAGACGGTATCAGATACGGGTAATTCGTACAGTATTATAGGATGCCGTCGCTATGCTACGGCACGTCTACGGCAATTAGCAGGTCCCCCTTCAGCGATGACGACAGCGCTCTGGTGCGTTAATTGTTTGATGGCCGGCATGCGAGTCGTTATCCACTGAACTTGCGTCACCCGTGTTGGAGGGTGACGTGATGATTGCTCGGCCACCTGGCCCACTGGCAATGGCGTTTTAAAAAAATGCGTTTCCCGTGAGCGCTACCCGAGTGGCCGATTGCTCTGGCCATACTGAGTCTCGACACCGAATATAGGTTGGGTAAGTCATTGCAATTGTCAATAGACTGGGTCTTGTAAACCATGACACAAGCAACTCGCGGCTCCCGCGATTTTCACATCTTGCAAGAATTTTGGCTTCGTCAAACTTAAATTTGTGACCGTTTCTCGCCGAATGAGCCACGACTTGAGAATTGGCGTCATTTCACCGCACTGCTGCCACGTGTTCGGCTATTCGCGTCCAACGCAGTCTTCCGGTTTTGTAGAGGTAATTGCTTTGCCCACAACTGCACCAGATCCAATAAATAACTCCATATTTGTTCGCTCACATACATTATTATTGTATAAATTGGTACTATTTTACCATTTAACTAAGGGGTAAATTTGCTCCTGTAGTGCGCTCTGGGCGCTTGAATTAGAAACTTATTAGTATCATTACATTACAAGGACAAATTTGCCTCAAATTTAACTGTAATAATAACTCACAGTTACACAGTGATTTACAGGTTTTGATAAAATAACGATCACGATGCGTTGCGAAAAGCGCCAAAAATCTCAAGGATATGCAAATGCTTATATTGCTCCTCTAAGTAAAATAAAATATCTATCAGTAGCACGACAAGCAAAACAGGAAACCAAAAAGTCATCAGAACGTTATCTTGAATCAGGAACAGCATCCTGTTTGGATATGATGTCTCGCGGCAGAAAAAAAAACAATGCAATTTTTAAATCCATTAAATCTTAACTGGTGTCCGTAAAGGGATTATTTGTTAGTAATCAGCGTGCTTTCTTACTGCTCTGTATAGATTCAAGATATGGAAACTCCTGCAGTTCTCGAGCAGCGATAGCTGCATCTTCTACGGATGTTTTTCCTCTTCTCGTTTCAAACAGAACCGAGTCATCGTTCTGAGTACGATCACGATGTAGACCATACAAGGCCTATTTGCGCAAAAATTGAAAATGTTAATCTCAACTCTTCTGAAATGCCATGCTTGGGTCGGCACCATAATGGAATCTCCTCAGGTGAACACATTTCCCAACGCCGGTGCCGGTGAGCCAGATGGCCGAGCAATCATCACATCACCCTTCAACATTGGTGACGAAATTTCAGGGGGAAACGACCCGCATGCCGGCCATCAAACCATTGACGCACCAGAGCGCAATCGTCATCGCTGAAGGGGGAGCTGTTAATTGCCGTAGGCGCACAGTAGCATAGCGATGGCATCCTATAAATATTGCAAGGCCCTGTGTACGAATTACCCGTACTCTGATGATGGGTTCGAGTTGGAACCCGAAACGTCAGGCGAATATAGCTCTTGTCCCAGCGATCGCATCTACTTCTGATCGTAAGGCCACTGCCGTCGCACGTATCCGTTGAAGCAAGAACTTGGAGCGTTTCGTCCGCACTTGTTAAATGACCCTGAATGCTTGGTTGACGTCGAACTGGTAACTACTTTCAACCGAAAGGGCCACAATTGCACTTGTGATCGACTTTTCATGCGATTGTGCTCTGGCATCCGTTTGGACAGGCACCTAGTTCGACCACTATAACCTGCACCACAGAAGCACCTTGAAGACGCCTGAAAGAGCAGTCTATCCTTACCTTTTAAGGCGAAGTTTCATCTTAGAGGCTGGGTATGTGCGCGCGATAGCAGCTTTTAAGCGACGATTTAGAAGTTCTCTTGCCGAATCCCCTCGAAAAGGCAGTACGAGAAATAAGCCCGTCTTCTCAGCCGTCGATAAGTTCTATTTCGGGGGACATTGCTCCATACATTTACCAATAAACTTCATGAGAAAGCTGTCTTCTCACAGAGTAGATCAATAGTATTACACCAATAGACGACCCTGCTATATTTGCTGTTCGTCACAGTCAGAGTACTCATAATGATCATTTTACATGAAACTCGATGCAAAAAACATACTGTGAGAACTCATCTCCTGGTTCCTCGAGTTTCTTCAAGTGACTGATTGAATTTTCGGTCAGATTCGACTTGGTGACGATCCGCGCATCGGCTTCACATCTAAAAGTAAGCCACAAAACAACGTAAAGTTCTATTTTTCAGTTTTAAAGTTTATATTTATGGGAAGTTGTAAGACCGTTCAATGTCCGTTTATATCGTATCGTATATGTTTGTTTCTTATTGCCCCTCATGCAGTATAAAACGTTCTTTACATCCATTGCAAAATTTCATGAAGATTATCGGGTATCTTTACCATGCCATAGAACAATGAATGATTCTCATTTAACAGAAAGCATACAGCTGGTAGACCAAAAATCCTTAAAGAAAATGGAATGACGGATAGGGCTCGAAGTTTTTTGAGAATCGGAAAACTTTCTGAAACACATGTATGCCCTACTTTTGAAATTCAAATTTGAATAAGACGTGATTAGAAATATGCACTTGAATATATAAGCATATCGGAAATCAATAGTAAAAATGAGAATACTGAAGTTGTAACGTTTTATGTGTGCAATTTTTGCGACTGATCGAACAGGCATGTATTCAAAAGCTGGCATCCTGCTGTGCCTGAAATATCTTCGGATTATGCTAAACTATAAATTACACTCACACTTAAGTAATCCTACCAAATCGAAAACGAATTTCAGAATTTTTTATGACAGTTCGATCGTCGATTCCGAGGAGGTCCGCCCTGCGCTCCACAGCATGGTGGTGTAGGTACGGTGACTTGCGCTGCACCTACCGCACTCTTTCCTCACCCGTCTGTGTCCGGTGTCAAGACAGAATCAAGAAGACCAGAGGCGGCGTTGGGCGCATTTGGCTGCCGTCAAACCTGGCTCAGACCCCAACTGAGTGCGAGTGACCTCGTCTTCACGTACTACGTACATGACCTGGCCCCCCAAACACACGCACCAGGATTTCACACAACAGGGGGTTGAACGGCTCACATCTCACATGTGTGAGCTAGCCAGAGGTCAGGTTAAGAATGAGCCATCGCAGCCTGACTCTCAGACCACCAGCCAGCCGCTCCACACAACACACCTTGGACTGACTTCAAGGTCTGCGTGTAACTTTTAGTTGGCAACCTTCCAACCATGGCACTTATTGCCCGTGATATTCTCAAGCTTAGATCACAAATGCAGCAGAGAAGCCACATGGAGAAGGAGCCGCGTTTCATGGTTGCCTATAAATAGCTCCGCAGACTAAGAGCATGTTTTTTGTGGTGTTGCGTGTGACCATAGGAGGGGCAGAGGCTTATGAGGAGAGATTAAGGGTTGTGGTATAGCTGGTGGTATTCTACCGCAGGTTTTCATGGAGACATACGTGACCTAATAGGCCCATGCGGTAAGTGAATGTGCATGGGCAGTGCGGACAGTTGAGTCGGGTGCGGCGGGTGTATGTTGGTGCTCCTGGCACTGGTTCGCCGGTCTCTGTGCGATGGATTCATAAGTGGCCAACCAGGCCGATTTGTGATGTTCAACACACACGACATTTCGACCGTCTTAGTCCTACGATGTACACCGTATGCTCCACAGAAGGGTAGTGCAGGGACGGGGATTTGCATGTGGATTAGTTTTAAGTGATTGTAACCTTGCGCTACAGCTACCGCACTCTCTCCTCCTCACACACCTAAGCCCGGTGTCATGACAGACCGGAGGCGGGAGATGGCGCAGGTGGCTAGCGTGGCCGGAGCTGCCCCTGGGCGTAGCACACCTGGCTCGGATCCCACGTAGTGGGAGTGCCATAAAGGCCGCATTAAGAAGCCATCATTGCAGTCTGACTTTCAGTCCGCTAGTCACCCACGCCAAACAAACGCACGCCTAACACGGCTGATTTCACTACTGCTAATAGGATGCCAGCGACGGGTTAAACTGGGGCATCTGGCAAAAATATTTTCATCACCCCCTTTTATGAAAAACAAAAGTCTGATGACTTACGAAATACCCACAGAGCTGCTTTCACAGCGTCCAGATTTGTTCGTAGCCACGCAGACGTAGCTGCCGCTATCCTCGGGAATACAGTAGGCGATGTCCAAGATCACCACTCCCCGGTCCATGAAACTGCTGAAGCGGCTACCTGTAAGAAGGGCAGACAGAGGCAGGAAAGATGGAATTCAATTGGGGGGGAGACGGGTAGGCTTTATCAACTCCGGGGCATCGTTTCGGTTTACCCATGCGTGGTGGGCGCCCACGGAAGTTGCTGAACACCACTCCGCGTGCCCGTGGGTGGTTGTTGACTGGCGGAAGCGAGATACCATCTCTACGCAAATTCTATCGCTCCGACTCAGAGCAGTGCCGCCCTCAGGCTGCAGGCCTTCCTGTTTTTGCTTATCTTGGAGCAAAATCGTCCGAAATGAAGAGACAATCTTGGCTCTTTCCGTGGCCGGAAGATCCTTGTTGTGGTGGGGCCGGGCGTGCAGCGGCCAACATCAGGGCAGTGCGCATTTGGACACATGTGAACAAGTGTGATAACCGCCCACGGAGGGAGTCTCTGCACGCGTAGCAGTCTTGCGATGAGCAGTTTGGAAGGTAAATAGGCACGATAGCCCCTCTGATGGTGACTGAACAACCGGCATCCGCAAGCCTGAATTCGCTGTTGGACACCTTTTGTAGAAGCCAAGTAGATAACTGCTCCTGGACTTGTCCTACTACTACTTCTACTAATACTACTACTACTACTATACTACTACTACTACTATCATTACTACTACTACTACTACTACTACTACTACTGACTACTACTACTCACTACTACTACTACTAGTTCTACTACTACCACTACTACTACTACTACTTCTACTACATACTACTACTACTACTCTACCACTGCTACTACTACTACTACTACTTTCACTACTACTACTACTACTACTACTACTAATACTACTACTACTACTACTCACTACTACTACTACTACTACTAATCACCACTACTACTACTACTACTACTACCACTACTACTACTAATACCACTCACTACTACCACTACTACTAATAATAATAATAATAATAATAATACTACTACTACTTTTACTAATACTACTACTACCACTACTACTAATACTACTACTACTACTATTACTACTACTAATACTACTATTACTACTACTTCTACTACTACTACTAATACTTCTACTGAAAACTTGCGCTAAAAGGATCCGCAATTTTCTGTTGAAAAAATATACGACCAGGACGTAAGCACATACCTGAACGAAGCATACCGAGTGCTGGCTTATTGCTTATTGGAAAAGTTGCAGACCACTTAATTTGATATCAAAATAATCGTAAGATTTCCTAATCTGCAGATATTGACTGGCAGGCAAATTCCTCTCCGCCTAAACATCAGAAATTTGTCGACTGTTAACTTTTTCAAACATGTCCCAACTGGTCAGATCAGTTACTAGAAATGACAACATTTTTAGATTTAATTTTTACAAACGATGTCCACCCTCTCTTTATGAATTTCCATCATGATCTTTTCACAAGTGATCACGCAATAATTCACTGTTGTTTTTCAGTCCCCCTTCTTCCGAAGCCTGAGGTTAAATGCAATAACCTCGACTTTGCTAACATAAACCATGAAACAATAAATAATTTCGTAAGCACTCTAGATTTGGCATAGCATATTCGCAATCAACGATCCAAACTTTTCCGGTAGCTATTGCAGAGCCTCACAGAACAAATTCAGTCTTAAAATCCCGTTTAAGATTTTTAATTCAAATACAGCTTCTTCTACTGTTCCGCATTTTCTCCAGAACAGACTTAAAAAAATTACGAAAACAACTTAAAGATTAATCTAAAAGCTCTTTGTCAGTTCATTTAAGGATTGCACAAATATTTGAATTAGCATCTAAAATTGGACTCACAAGAGATAAGCATAGGGAGTCTCGGGCACTAAGTGATGCCAATTCATCCAAATCTGTTGCTTAAATCTTCCATGTTCGGTCATCGGCTAAGCGTCTGAATGTAACTCCGCCCTTACTCGACTGTAACAAAAAATTTGTAACAGACGATTTGGGCAAAGCTGAATTGTTAAATTCGTTTTTTGCCAAACACTTTACCACTGAATCTAGCCCCACTCCCACAATTCCTCTGCTTTCAAATTCGCTTCTAACAACCATAAATTTCTCGCCTTTATGTATTCAAAAGGAAATAGCTCACCTAAAAATTCACATTCGGTTGGAACTGATAACATTTCAAACTCACTTATTAAACAGTTAAGGGATTTTCCACCTTTACTAAGCAAGTTATTCTCAGTATTTCTCGAAAATGGTTTCTTCCCCGATTATTGGAAAACTTCTATTTTAATACCAGTTTTTAAATCTGGTTCCCGCTCGGACATTCATAACTATCGCAGTGTTCATAAAACGCCCTCTCCTGCTCAACTCGTCAAAAAACTTATTGCAAAACAAATCACAGATTTTTGCTTAAGCAATCAAATTATCAACTTTACCCAACACGGCTTCTTACCGGACCGCTCTTGTGAAACCTGCCACATGTATTTTCTAAATCGACTAACCTCTCTTCGTAATGATCATCTATCTGTAGTTGTTATCTATTTTGATCTTAGTAAGGCATTCGATAAAGTGCCTCATAAACGACTTCTAGCTAAACTAGAAGCTAAAGGATTTCGTAGTCCCCTTACTGACTTTATTAGATCATACCTAAATGATCGAAAAACAAAAGGTTTTAGTAGGTTCCTCATACTCAAGTGCTACCCCTATTGTTAGTGATGTCCTTCAAGGTACCGTATTAGGTCCTTTGTTGTTCTTACTGTATATAAATGATATTTCATCGATAGTTAAACATTCTCAATCTTTTATTTATGCTGATGACCTCAAATGCGTGTATTCCTTCGCTAACTCTACGACCGAACGGTGCCTAGAACAAATTCACTCAGACTAAGACGTTTTTTCGGCCTGGAGCTCCACATGGCTAATAGAGTTTTCACCTACTAAGTGTCGCTACATGAGTTTTGGGCCTGTAAGGCTGCCGCAACCTCTTATCTTTGAAGGTTGCCCATATGATTGAATGTTCCTCCATCAAGGACTTGGGCTTAAACTACACCAATAAATTAGATCTTTCGCCTCATGCCGATAGAATTACGGCCAAAGTTGCTCAGATTTGCGGCTTTAATTCTTATAATTTCTACCTCCCTGAAATCCAATTAAGACTTTATCGTATGTTTGTACTTCCCATTCTTGAATTTTGCTGTCCTGTCTTCGGTTTGATGAACGAATCTAGCCGTTCAAAAATTGAAAATGTCCAAAGAATTTTCACAAAAAACTCCTATATCCGATTCTTTTAACAAATTCCTACTCAACAAGATGCCAGCTAATGAA
This sequence comes from Schistocephalus solidus, assembly GCA_017591395.1. Lineage (NCBI taxonomy): Eukaryota > Metazoa > Platyhelminthes > Cestoda > Diphyllobothriidea > Diphyllobothriidae > Schistocephalus > Schistocephalus solidus. The sequence goes on from WEDG01003047.1 coordinate 90,590, forward strand.
GCTAAAATTTCTTTGCGTCAGGAGACTTGAAGCAGGCTTTTGTCTCCTTTTCCGACTAAATAATAACTCAACTCTCCCCAAACTTTCGGTCATTACTCCTGTTAGTCTTCCTTACAACCTAAGAAATTCTACATTAATTATACCTCGCCCTGCATTGTGTAAACGCTATCTTTTCTTTGCTTCTAGGTATAGTTTTCTTTGGAATAACTTGCCAATTGAAATTTGGTCGTTAACTAGTCTATCTGCATTCAAGCGAAGACTGCACATTTATCTTAACACTGATTCTATTAACCTTTATATTTTCCTCATCTTTTCCCAGGAGCTTTCCCATGAATCGGAGAAAGGACCATCAGGAATTTAAGTGACCCTCTTGAAACTATATTTTCGCTACCTCGAGTCGCCCATGAACTATGATGTCTCCTTATATCACCAGTACTTCAAACGATGACGTCATTCATACGTTCACATTCAGTGGTCCACAGTCTAAAATGCTACCGTTTCTTTGGATACTAACCATCATTAGAATTCAATTATGGATCCTAAGATGTTGAGGAAGTAAACGGTGTAAATTGCAAAACCGCTGTCTCTAGATTGTAGCACATGATCAAAGAAAGAGAGCTGGCAAGTGTCACAAGACCTTTTTCGAGAAAACCATGCTGAACCGCATTAAGTAGGTTATTCTCAATTAGGTGACGCGTCATCTTGTCTTTGATCAAGGTCTCTAACGTCTTGGAGACTGCTGATAGTGTATTTATTGGCCTTAAGTCGTCAAATGACGTAGGTCGGCCGTGTTTCAGAATAGGCAGTATGTGCGATTCATTCCATAAAATGGGGAAAGTTTCACTTTCAAGAGCAAGATTAAATATCTTATACAGAAGAGAGGGAAATATATCGTTTGCATCCGCTTTTAGAACGCTGACCGGAACGCCATCTGGTCCCGGACTGTAAGATTGACGAAAACGCCGAATGGCTACGGTCACGTCCCAGAGGGTAAAAGTTTTGGTTTCGAGGACGTTACCAGTTCAAACCCGGATGTTAGGAAAGTGGGCGCCAGTATGTTCACTTAACTTTCTAGACAAGAAAGCATTGAAGCTATCAGCAGTCAACTTAGCGTCAGCTATTGGGTTTCCTAAGGCGAGTCCCAAAGTACGGGGTGCTGCGTTTCTCTGCGCTTTTACTGTGCGCGAAAAGAACTTCGCAACATTTAACGAAGGGTTTTCAGCAAAGTTAATATCATCGGCTTGTCGTGTTTCGTCAGACAGCCTCTTAGCCTCTTCAAAGATTTGTTGGATCAAGGGCAAAACGGAGGTGTCATTTTGTAGATGAAAACGACGGGAGAGTCTACGGCGTCTACGGTGGAATGATAAAGGCAGGTAGACTTCATCCTTGGCATTAATTATTTTCTTACGGGGAACAAAACGAGAGATGAGTGGACCTAGAACTTTTTAAAAAGTATCAATACAACCATTCACCTCCGAACATACAAAGAAGTTAGTCCAGTCGTGGGAATTTAGGTGTGTTAGCAATTCCCTCATATTTGCTAATCTGAAATCACGGAAAAAGCTATATTTTTTGGAAAACGTTTCAGCAGCCTCTAGTTCTAGTGTAGAAAGAACTATAGTATGATCAGAATTCCCAAGTGGATCTAAAGGTGACACTGACAATGGCTGACAACCTCTACAAAAAATAAGATCAAGTATGTTTGATCCTCGGGTGGGAAAATCAACTACCTGGTCCCACATGCCTATATCTATGGCCTCAAGTAGGTCTTCGAACTTTGCAGGACCGGAATTTGGAAACCAGTGAACTTCAGGAAAATTGAAGTCACCTGCAATCAAGCAGTACTTCATATTTAAGTCAGCTGCGGTGTGAAATGCCAGCGAGAGACAAAGATCGTAATCCTCGCTGTCATTGGGGGGGCCATAGACACTACCAACGAGTAAAGAGTAGTTATCTTTTAGAACTACTCGGAGTCAACAGCTCTCCTCTACCGCGGTAAATTGGCGATAGTCCAATGGAAAAAATGTAAGTGTCTGCCTTACATAGATACAGCTTCCTCCGCCACTGCCCTCGTGTCGATCCTTCCGAATGTAAGCGTAGCCTAGAATAGAGAGTTCGGAGTCGGATACACAGGGTTTTGCCCATGTATCTGTAACTATTACAATGTCGGGGCGGTGAATGAAAACCAGAGTCTGGAGCAAAGGCATCTTATTAAGCAGAGATCTGGCATTGAGGACGATTAGTTTAAGCGGGCACGTTTTTGGTTTCTGAAACGGGACAGTTAGGTTGTCAGGGTGACTGCCTTCGGCCGAAGAAATGCTCTTTTCACTTGAACTATCTGTCCATCTCTTATTTTGAGATTTGCCGTGCCATTGGTCTTTCGTGTTATCAGTTCTATTATTAGCTGCCGCATTTTCATTCGCTCTTTCAGCCCATATTCCGGTTGAAAAAACACTTCAGAATGCGGACCCCGCAGGGTTGATTTTCTCTGTAGCAGGAGCTGTGCCTGTGCTTCATTTTCCAAGATGATTTTAAGAGGTCTTGGTCGAGGATTTGAGTCAAATGTAGACTGAGCTTTCCCTATTCTATATGCCTTGATAATGTAAATGGACTCGCCGTCCGTTAGCAGCGTTTTTGCATACAATTGAAGGAGTTCCGAATCATGCTTTACTCGCTCCTTTGGAATAATTGAAGCTGACCTCGGGACACTTTTAATGACTACATTCTGTTTTCGACTCAATCGAGGGCCCGTTTGTAACTCAGATCTTTCAGCTGAGTGAGTACTGGTAACCAGTTAACTTTGCCTGAATGGTCCAGATGAACCGAAAGTTTGGCAGGCTGGAGCCAAATCTCTGCACGACTTGTTCTTCTTAGACCTTTTCTGCTTTGGCTTTACAATCTCGCCAACCTCTTCAACATCGCATGTTGGTGCAACGTCTACCAGTGATGTAGCGATAGGCGGTAAAGCCAGATTAGTGCTGATGCTAACCGAATTAAGTACTGGTGGAGTGGCGCAAGGACTGGATGGGGCTCCCTTCGGAAGTAGCGAAAATTCCTCTGGTTTACCGGGTCCAGCAATCGCGATATGTTTAATGTGACATTTATGTAAGCTTGAAGAAGCTATATATGAATACGAAGTTTGCTTTGTGGTAGGTTTATTACGAACAGGAGCTTTTTAGCAGTTGGGCAAGATATAGATTTTTTAAGTTATCTATTTCTTGTTTTAGATTGCTTATTTCCTGCTCCATCCCTGGAAATTTCTGCTGAAGGCTAAAACACCCCATACATGTTTCGTCTTCGTAAGCTACATAAGTTGAGTTTAATGAACTTTTACCCCGTTTAGCGGGAGATGAACAAATAGCAGAATAACGATAGTTACAATTTTTATTTTATTTATTTATTACCAGTTTACAGGCAAGGTCAAAAAATATATACATAAGAGGGTCAAGCTGACAATGAAAAAAACTCCTGTTTGTTGTTTCAGGTGTTTTCAGGAGAAAAAACTGCAGCTTATTGAGTAAGTGACCCGCTTGAAACTATGTTTTCGCTACCTCGGGTCGCCTATGAACTATGATGTCTCCTTATATCACCCGTCCTCCAAACGATGACGTCATTCGGACGTACAAATTCGGTGGTCCACAGTCTTAAATGCTGCGGTTTCTTTGGATACTAACCATCATCAGAATTCAATTCTGGATCCTATGATGCTGAGGACTTAAGTTCATTGACGCATTTTCGTGAGATTCTGTTTCATACGCCTAAGTGATCAAGAACGAAGCACCTCGACGTTTCATTATCTCATTCTGAAATGCTACTGCAGTATTACCCTATTCTACCACCTGACCATTTTTTGCTAAGCAGTTTTTTTCTCCTACATTCTATTCGAAAATGAAGGACTATTGAACTCTGCCTCCATTTTCATGGAAGGAGTTTTTTTTCACTGCCTATTTTTTCTAGTTCACAATTAATTTTAAAATATCGCTAACTGTTGACATAGCAGGACAAGTTATAAATAAATAAATTGTATATTTAAGGCCCAGAGAGCCCCGTCATTTCAAACTTAGTATCGCGGTATAAATAAATACAAAGTGGATAATTACTGCTCTATGTGAGCAGCCATATTAACAGCAGAAATTAACATTATGGTAGGCATATCCGATTCAGAACGATTTGCCATTTTTAAAACAATAGACAACAATCTTTAACATAAACGGTGAACTAGAAAAGAAGCAGTAAAAACTCCTACGGTAAATTGGAGGCGGAGTTCAGCGAGCCGCCAATTTTTATAGAGTAAAAACTGCTTCACTAAAACATTAATAGCTAGAAGCAATGGGATAGATCTGTGATGATGCTGACAACGTATGAGGGTTCGGAACGCTCCTTGTCGTGTGAGAGATAATATAGCAGTCAGAGCTACTGTTTGTAACCACCAGTGGAGGTGAGAGGACGGACTCATCGTGGACACCAGGGTCAAAACGAAGACGGGACAGTAGAGGTCATGAGATCATCATTGATATGCGACCTTGCCGACTGCATAGTCCCCCAATCAAAGAAGCAAAACTATCGGAACCCGCCTTGATCCTCAACTGAACCTGGAGACCATCGTCGGGGGTTGCAAAAGCGGAGGAAAGTACCAAGGTTGTCAAGACTTGGTGATGCTAGTTTAAAAATGAGGGGGGCAAAAAGTAAATGCAAAGATTGACTCTGCAGAGGATGATGGATATAAAATAAGAGACCATTATAATATCAAGGGAACTGCCTCAAATACCAGGAGGACCCTTTTTGAAATCCAAAAGTTGCGAGTTAGGGAAGGAAACAGACAATAAGGACTTTATATCTTCCTAAGTTAAATGTTTGCGTAACTTTGTTTTGAAAATAGCTAATGTGGACGACAACCTAATTTGCAGTGGAAGATTATTCCAGATGAAAGCATATTTGGAGGCAAAAAACTGAGACCGGTTAGTTGTGTGAAATGTGTGTGTATGTGAAAGACGTGCTAATAGTGTCTGACAAGACGAGCAAGTTTGCGTGCAGCACTGAAGCCATATGGTTGAACAACAAGGCTCTTGGCTCTCCATGTCTAGATGTCCTCATTGTCTATCGGCCACCTAGGATAGACCGAGTCGTGGACACCCACTTGTTGGAACAATTAGAAAATTTCTCCAGTCGACCTAATGTCATCATTATGGGTGACTTCAACGCAACAGGAATTAACTGGAGCACTGTTCAATCATCATGCCCGAAATCGACTTTTGATTATATTTTTCTGCAAAAGACCTTGAATGCACTCCTCACACAGCATGTCCCTTTCCCCACCAGAACACGTGAAGGACAAAGGGCTAACTGTCTTGACCTCGTTTTCACGAAAACATCAGGCAGCATTGACGAGATTATTTCAATGCCTCCGCTCGGTCGTAGTGATCATGTGGTGCTTATGTGGGATTACTCCTTATTCTCCGTTGTGCCTGCTATAGAGGAAAAACGGCGTAACGTTTGGCGAGGAAACTTTCATCAGATGCGAGCAGATTTAACACACATCAACTGGACCTCAATGTTTTTGAGCACCGTAAACGAAGATTGGGAGTCCTTCCGAAATGTTCTTCTGCAACTTATTGACAACCACTGCCCGCTAACGAGTGTCCATCACAGCAAGCGTCCTGGGTGGCTAGACAGCAACTTAAAAAGGGAAATAAACAGGAAGCACAAGTTGTGGAGAAAAATATTGCGAGTCTAATCAAGTCGCCTATTTTAATAAGTATAAAGTGCAGAGAAACAAAATGAGAAGCCTTATTCTTACAACGCGAAGAGAATTTGAGAAGACTTTGCTGCAAAAGGCAACGCAGAATCCAAAGTTAGTCTACAGTTACCTCCGTAGATGTACAAGGAATAAACATCAAATACCGCTGATTAAGACTGCCGTGGGCGTCGAAATTTCTGAAAACAGAAAAAATGCCGAGTACTTTTCACAGTTCTACCGCTCAGTCTTCACAAACGAGGCAAGGTTCCTTCGTCCCTCAGTGGATAACCCGCCGACTGCAAGCATTAGCCACATACTATTCTCAGAATTTCTGATCCAAAAGGAATTAAAAAGAACTAAAAGAGTCGAAATCCCCAGGACCAGACGAGCTTCCACCCAAGCTTCTGAAAGAACTCGCCAATGAACTTTCCGCACCTTTGTCAGTGCTCTTTCAAAAGTCCTTTGACTCCGGAACACTTCCTTTCGATTGGAAGCTGGCACATATAACTCCCTTGTACAAAAGCGGTAGCCGGGCGTCAGTGACAAACTACAGGCCCATAAGCTTAACATGCATCCTTGGCAAGATTATGGAAAAGGATCATCAAGAGTGAATTGGTGAAATTCCTAGAGACTCATAATTTGTTATCAAGCTGTCAACACGGGTTCAGAAAAAGGAAGATCATGCACAACGAATTTGCTGTATTCGCTCCAGAGGTGGACCCAAGCACTTGAAGATAGACACGCGGTTCACATTGCCTTCATTGACTTTCAAAAGGCCTTCGATACTGTGCCGCACGAGAGACTGCTGTACAAGCTAGAAAGAATTGGAATCAGAGGCAACCTCCTCAAGTGGATCGAAAACTTCCTCGTGGGTCGGCGCCAGGTTGTGTGCATCGGCCAAGAGAGGTCAAGTTCTGCTGCGGTCGAGAGTGGGGTTCCTCAGGGTTCAGTACTAGGGCCAATACTGTTTTTAATATACGTAAACGATTGTGTCAGGAATCTCGACTGTGAAGCAGCAATGTTTGCCGACGACATTAAAATCTGGAATGTAATCCAGAGCCCTGCTGACGAAGATAAACTGCAGATCAATCTAACTCGGTTGGAGGAGTGGTCGAATCATTGGCTTTTTGCGGTTCAACGTCGATAAGTGTACAATACTTCGCTTAGTCAACCCGTCTGGATCTGCCGAAAGTAGAAGTTACTTTCTCAACGGTGAAGCCTTTAAAAGACGTGGAAACCCAAAAGGACCTTGGTGTGCTGATGACCACCACCTTAAAACCATCGTCTCACTGCTCGAAAGTGGCGAAGAGGGCAATTTCGGTGTTGCATGCCATCAGACGAGCCTTTTTGGATTTCGATGAAGATCTTTTTCACTAAGACCTTTTGGAACATTCATTAGGCCGCATTTGGAATATGCTATGCACGCCTGGAAACCCTGGACAGTTCAAGATCAGAACTGCCTCGAAAGAGTCCAGAGGAAAGCCACCAAAATGGTTAGAAGTCAAAGCTCCTTGCCATATCCAACCCGCCTAATGAATCTTAATCTGTTCCCTTTGAGTTATAGGCAAATACGTGGTGATCTCCTGCAGACATTCCGCATTGTGAAGGGATTGGATTGTTGCCTGGAATTCTCGGACTTCTTTGAATTTGCCACCACGACCCATCTCCGAGGTCACCCATTGAAACTGCGTGTCCAGCAGGCGAGACTGGATGTGCGCAAGTTCTCCTTCTCTGTCAGAGTGGTTAAACCATGGAATACCCTCCCTGAAGACGTTGTGATGTCACCATCGATGGAAAGCTTTAAAAGAAACCTTGACAGTTTTATGTTCCGCAACGAGCCTGAGCGATGAGGAATTTATCTTAACCCTCGAGAGTCGTGCACCACTTGTCATATTTTATGACCGCCTTTTGTACCTATGCAACCCACACGGTTTCTCTGTACACCGCACTTAATTTTACGTTACAAATAGGGTACTCAAAGGCCCATGCCTATTTCCCTCAATAAATTGAATTGAATTGAATTGAATTGTTCCGCCGTCGATCCTCCTCTAAACGACGTTATGAAATTCCTCCATTACTAAATGAAGACAAGAACTTCGTTCTGGAAGACTCTGACAAGGCAGAACTGTTTATTGCGTTCTTTGCAAATCATCTTACGATGGAATCTGAACCGGTTCCGTCGTTTCAGGCATCCTCATTGAATGTTATCAGCACTATTGATTTCTCCTTAGAACTAATTCGTAAGCAAATAATGCGTCCGAAAAACTCGCACTCTTCGGGAACTGACGGTATACCAAACTCAGTTATTAAGAGAGTGCCGAACGTTCCCCGATGCTTAGCCATGTATTCTCAGTTTATCTTTTAAACGGATTCTTTCCTGACTCATGGAAGACATCTATTATTCTTCCTGTCTCTCGTTCGGACGTAAATAATTATCGAGGCGTTCACAAAACCCCGGCTCTCGCAAAACTTCTTGAAAAATTATTTTTAATCAAATTCTCGACTTTTGCCAAGAAAATAAGCTTTTAAGCGACTCACAATATGATTTTCTACCTGGGAGATCATTTGAAGTGTGTCACTTCTACGCAATGTTCCAAGGCAGCTAAATCCGCCAATTCAATACTGTACGCTATCAAGCGGGCATTTAAAGTTTTCGATGAAGACTGCTTTTCTAAAGTCTTTGGTACGTTTGTAAGGCCACATCTTGAATATGCGATCCAAGCCTGGCGACCGTGGACGCAACAGGACTACAACATGCTCGAAAGGGTGCAGCGGCGAGCCACAAAATTAGTAAGAGGTCAATCTGAACTGCCATATGAGATTCGTCTAAATAACCTAAAAGCTCTATCCTCTGAGTTATAGGCAGTTGCGCGGAGACTTGATACAAACCTTCCGTATCGTGCGTGGCATGGATTGTGCCCTCCTATGTGATGACTTTTTCCAACTCGCCACTACGAAAAAAATCTCCGAGGTCATCCATTCAAACTAAGTGTGCCCCAAGTAAGATTGGATGTGAGGAAGTATTTTTTTCACCAACCGTGTCGTGGAACCGTGGAATAACCTACCTGAGGCGATTGTTATGTCCCAGTCTGTGTATACATTCAAACATCGGCTTGACATACATATGTTACAGTACCACGAAGACTATGTGACTACTTAACCTTAACAATATCAGTGTACCACGTAAACCTGCCTGCATTCACTTGACTGTTACTTCTTTAATTTGCTTCTTATTCTTGCAACTTTTTATGTAACAAATAGGGATTTCAAAGGCGTAAGCCTATTTTCCTCAAATACACTGAACTGAACTATTCAAACATCCGGCTTGACATACATTACAGTACCACGAAGACTAATAGCTGACTACTTAACCTTAACTTAATATCAATTGTACCACGTAAACCTGCCTGCATTCCTTGACTGTTACT